>VBVR01000789.1:0-40724 GCA_011638315.1 Tetramorium parvispinum | reverse complement strand
ATTTAATGTTTTATTACAAAACAAGATTTTATTTTTTTTTAAATTTAGTTTACTAATCTTCTTTTAATATTACAAAGGTTTATTATGAACAAAATAAATTTTTAAAATGTAATTTACATCGAATATTTCCTATTATCACAATTAAAGAAGTCAATATCGAATTCCATTTAGATAAATAAAAGGCGAATGCAATTGTTCTATCTCGCCAGATCCAGTAAATTGAATTCAACTATTACAAACCGATAAGTCAATAGTTTATCTCTCTACTGTGTTCAATAAGCTTCCGTAGCAAAGGTCTTTCGCACTTTCGTCCTCAGGGCTTGACGCGTCTCGCTTTGCGCTTTAACGATTTGCGCGATCGCAACCACGTTTAAAAGGAATCAAAGCGATCGTTCACTTAGCGTGCCCTTCCTCTCGGCAGCATTTCATTATCCGCGCGAAATTGAATCTGCCGATCAATTACCCGTCTCCGTGAGAAGTGCGCCTTCTTCGCGCTCTCGAGAGAACGAGAGGAAGGCTCTCGGTTCCGGCCGCGTGGGCGATTGCCGCACCTCTCCTCCCCCTCCCCCTCGGATAATCCGCATCGGATCTCCGCATCGCTCCAGAATGGAGGATGCGATTGCATTTCACCGTCTCGCGATTCCGCGCACGTGTACGCATAAGCACGCATACGTGGCGGGGACGCGCGTCGCCGATTCCGGGCTCCCGCCGACCGGCTCCTTATCCGCGGGGTTTGGTTTTCGTTCGCTTTTGCAATTCAATCCACTGGGATCCCACAGGATATTCACATCCCTCTCCCACATGCCGCATTCTACACTCGAACCGGCGTTTCTGTCGCTTACGACTTGCTGAGATAGTCCGAGATTATCCGGCCAAAGTATATCAGTTTGTTGCAGAAAGAGAGGGAAAGGGAAAGGTATCTAGATTATTTAATATATCGCAGATTATCATTTACGGTACGAATATCGTAGGTACGTTCAGTATATTAATGAAATCAAACCTACTTGGACAATTTTGGACATTGAAACGCGACGTAACAACTAAATCTCGAAATATTCCATAATATCTCTCTTATTGATCATCGTCTGAAGGGGAAAAAAATTTTATGTAAAACTTGCGAACAAAAATTTTAAAATACCCTGGAATATTGAATATCAAATTATCGAGATATCGAGATTTTAAGGGAGATTTTCGTTTCTATTTCGTTATTCCCGGATGAGTTCACAGAGATGTGCAATCTCTTCGAGTCAATAGAGCCGGAGGGTAAAGCAGATTAAAGCTGAAAACTTAAAGGCAGGGGTAACCGCTTTCCGACGACCCGAATAATTAAGAGACTAAATTTGAGAGCGAATGAACGAATGAGATTTTAATTAAAAATCTTACAGGTGTATATATTCCTGGATATTCGCATCTTCTATTGGATTTTGGATACAAATAGATTGTGAGAGCTTCCGTCATTGTGCTTGATGCTACAAACACGCAATGTTTTAAGGGCCTTTTAGAGCCTCGATGCATCAATAAAATGGGAAAGTGAATCGGTTTAAAGTTGAGAACTCAAAGTCGAGGGAGAGCAACCGCTTTCTGGCGACCGGAACAATCAACAGGTCAAGTTAAATGTCTGAGTGAACGAGCAAGTTTTTAATTAAAAATCTCGTTCATTCTCCTACGTTTCATTCATCCGCCGTTACTCTGTTTACTCTCACAACTTACTGGAGATGGAAATTTCGCGAAAGAGATACGCTTTTTTTAAGGGTAAAAATGATGGTGAAAAAATATCGTAACTCCTTCATAAACCTGTAAAAGCTCTTTGCCTTCTGATGTCGAAATGGGGGATTCCCACGCAATTTGCTGTGTGAGGTCGTGCCGTGACGCAGGTTAAACGCGCGTCCAGCAGCATCGAATTAATGATTACACCGTGCAGCCGCGTGTACAGCATCGAGGAATATGGTAATCCCGCAAGATTTAAAGCCTCTTCCGCGCTGCTGCGGACCAGGTTCCGGAACAACGATGGGACAATTACTTCGCGCTTCGATGAGAACAATCGACTATACAGGATGCCTCAAAGCTTACTGCTTGGTTCTTCCGCCATTTTTTCAGAAATTAATCTTTTTCTATTATGTATATAAAGATTATGAGGCAACAAATAAAATTATTTTAGTACTACACATTTCAAAGGTAAATACATCAAGATTGTCCAAATTAAAATTTACTGGAGAATAATTAAAAATAAAGTTTTGTTGTATTTCTTCAATATAAATTTTTTAATGTGTAACTTCTGAAACTTAATTTATTAAAGCTATTTAATTATCATTGGTGTATAACCCTTGGCTTCAACGTTAAACCCGTCATTTTTGCCGTTATTTTTCTTCTCGTGACTCGCAAAAAATGTGTGGACTTATGGAGCAACCTGTATAGCGGAGAAGGGCGCGTGTCAGATTTGATAAATGCATGCACTTGGGCGACCAGAGTTATTAGCGGTACACCGAAGTTAGTGCAGCAGATATTGTAGAATTTCAACAGTCTCGTTGACAATCTTCCCTATTCCACAATATCGCAATGATTACATGATCGATGGAATCGTATCCGTCGAAACATCCCTATCTATTATTTGATGAAACACTAATCCAATGACATCTGAGACACATAGTGGTATCATCGATGTTAAGAATTATGAACAATCTTTTCAAAAATTCCTCCGAAGCTATTCAAAATATTTTATCTATATAATGAATGAATGTTAGAAACTGTATATACCGTGTTATTTGCTATACTAACTGTTATAATGTAGTCTAATTACATCGAAAAACAATGCACGTCATATGCTATTGCACCATGCATGCAAGCATGGCGTTATTTACTCTTTCGTTAATCAACTAATTAGCCAATTATCCGAGGCTTGCTATTTTCCGAAGTTTGTTATTGCGAAAACATTTTCAACAGAGCATTATAACGGAAAATAATATCTTCTGCGAAAAACTCGGCGCTTCATTAATTTTCTAAATAACCGCGTTATAGAGAATGCATTATACGTGTAATAAATCTGGCACGAATCGAGGAGACGGATGGCTTCCATGTAAAATGTGATAAACTGACATTTTTATCGAAAATAAGTGAGCATATGTGTAAAATATGAAAGAAAAATAGATCCGTTACTAAAGCGGGAAAATTTGCGGTATTCTGTATAAACAATGTTGGAGAGTGCAATATTTTCCTCAAACGTTACATTCTGATCCCGTGATGATTAAAGTATTGTCTATATAATATAGATATTTGACGAGTACCTATTGAATTTCAAGTATCTCATATTTAAATGTTGAAATATCCATATGTATTTAATTGATTAATCACGACATATTTTTTTAAACATCGACGTTATATTATATTACATGTTATTATATGATGTTTTTGTTATTTCTCCAAGAGAGATGCTTTTCCATGAACGAAGAATAATGTTGTTTCCGTGTTATATAATGTATTCCCAACAATCTGTTTTCATACTAAAATGAATTTTCCTACAATAGCAAATAGTGATGATATTTAAAAATATTCACAAATCTGAATATTGAAATACATTAATTATGCAACTGCTCATTAAATCGATCGATTGTTTCAAAAGTTTCATGAAAGTATCTATAGTATTATGCCAAAGAGAAAAGATAGAGAAAGCTTAAATTTACAAAACCAATGCTTATAATTTGTACATTATCAGATATTAATAAAATATATTTTAGAAGTATTATATCATAATATAAACTTCTAAACAAGTTTTTATAATTTTTAAAACACTCGATCAATTTTATGAGTTACTAGACAAAAATATGAAAAGGACAGACAAAGGAAATAGGACCTGAAAAGTTGATATTATCTCAGTTACTTTATTAAAATTATGTTAAAGAGGGGATATACAAATATATTTCTCTGGGTAAAAAAATGATTCCTTCGAATATTTGCATATTAATTATGGGTAGCTTCGCTATCATGGTTTTATTTCCCCATCGCCGCTTAATCCGCGTAGAATGGCGCGCGATATCAACGATGCCTTCATGCGCAACCCCGTGAGAAAACAGCATCCAACTCCTGTGTGGCTGTGTTTGCATTTCCTGTGGAACGAGCCACGATGATCCACGGTGGTGCCTGCTGAAATGCGGCAGCCTTCCTTCTTCCACTCGGTCTGAATAGGCGTGCAACCGCTGAATAGGAGATGCTCCGCGTTCGCTCGCGGCTAGCCTGAATTTTCAGCTACGAAAATACTACCGAGTAGTTTAAACAGAGAGAGAGAGAGAGAGAGGGGGGATAAAAGATGGAAATGTAAAAGCAAAAGAGCGCGAAAAGTCTAGGATTCTCCCTTACGAGTAACCCTTATAAGGCAATTCAAGAGGAAACATTGCTAGTGTACTTCAAAGAAGATAATCTCTGATAGTAATCATTGACAGATAATAATCAACATTAATTGTTTTATTGCCTCCTATTGGCAAATTAAAAGAATTTAAACTTACTTGCTTTGCACATATTTGTGCAAGCGTCGATTCATTATACTGTCCTAATTACCTTTATCGTGGTAACTTTATCGTCTCTGTATTACGTAAATATATTAAAATTAATATAATATTTTGATATTAAAATCAATTATGTTAAATTTACCTTCCATTATCTCCAATAATAATAATAATAATCTTGTACGAAAAAACCAATTAATTAACTTTTATGATAGTATTGATAAATTGAGATTTTGCGCAAATTCTAATAGTAGGTATTTGTTAAATATGCAAACAAGAATAGTTATGACCTGAAAACCTTTTTTTTTTTTAAGTCGTAACTTTTATAAATGTTTCGGTTGAATCATCTTGTAGAATGTACCAAATAGAACTTTTTGCACACATATGTATGTACATATGTACAGAAACCGGTCGACACTAGAATGAGAACGAAAATACTTTAGCGGGCAAAGGAAGTCTATCATCGGGTCTTCATGAAAATCCGAAAGCTTACCAAAAGTAGTCACGTTAATAACGGTCACTTTCGAAATTATTCAACGAATTTGCAAGAATTTCATTATATTTCATTTAATTATCCGATTATCAAATAAATGCTATGACGTGATCAATCAACACCTAATTAATAAAAATGAAATGCGGATTTAATATCAATTACCATTATTTATACAGACATGTAGAAAACAATTTACCTCGTTTCGATAATAATTTCAAATAGTTGGGATTCCAGTTCCAATTATTGTTCATCGCAGCGTGTTACATCGGTAGAGAACTGAAATTTTAGATATTCATGGAACACGTAGCGCACGGTACTTCTAGGAAGAATGTATATTGAAAAAGTTTCATTTTGGTAAAGGCGACGGTTTCATTCGCAGTGCGAAAGTAAGTTCGTCTGCGAAAGAACATATGTGCGTTGCATTAATGTTGAAAGAAAAGCATTCGGGTGCTCTCATTACGGTGCTATAGAGTGCGCAATGCGGCGTAGCGTGGCACATCTCGCCGCAATTTCTTGAAAAGCATCAAGAACAGGGGGTCTCACGATGAAATTGAAGCCATCACGACCATACGCCGTTTTTAAACTCAATTTGCGCTTACGTTAAAATAATAATCTAATAGCGCATCTAACCGCTCTCTTGCTAATTGACCTATGAAAATGATTATGATTTAAAGATGTCACATATTGCAATAAATTTGCGTTGTTTAGCACTGATGGTTATATCAGATGAGCTATATACAATATAGAATAGATGACCGACTTGAGACATCTAAAAGGGAGATCTGTCTAATGCATTTATAAAGATACGAAAATAGAAATGTTTGAGTATCAGATTAAATGACATTGTGTAAAATTTATTTAGCTCAGTGTAGTTGACAGTTTTGATTGAATTAAATTGAAAATTTTATATTGTCAATCCAATTATAACGTACAATTTAATTATATCAATTTTATATTGACCTATAAAATTATTTTACTTATTTTAATTATATTAAATTAATTTTATTATTATTTTTATTAAATTATATTAAATCAATTTTATGTTGACCCATTTAAATTATTTATGCATCCCATTATTCAATTTGCATTATGAATTTATCATCTATATTTTTAAAAGTCATTCTATATACAAAATTATCTACAACCTACTTATACTTTGTATAAATGTATCTTGCACTCCTCATGACTTTGTTTGCATCTAATCGGGTTTAATAATATCCGAAGTTGTCAAGTAGATCAATCGTAATCATATTTCAGAAGAATGGAATAGCTGTAATTGTCTGGTCTAAGCACTACGGATGTTATTAATCCTGATTAAAGTGACGTGTAAACGTAGTCCTCCATGACTACCATATGTTATACGGATTACAAGCTATCTACAAGATGAATTGCAAGTATTTGCGAGTCTAGACTAATTCCAATTGAACTTACGATATTGTTTCTCCTTAGAGTTTGGTGAGCGTTTTCGTAGTTTCTTGTTTACATTTAGGGACAGTACAGTTACCTCTCACAGGTACCCCCCCCCTCTCTCTCTCTCTCTCTCTCGACCAAGTCAAGAGACAACACACAGCACTTGCTATTCGCGCAACAATTTCGTTAGAGTTTCCATACCCTGTTCAAAGCTATCCAATGTCCTCTCAATTCTCGCGAGTCAGAATGAAATATTGTTTACACGTTTCCCCTGAATGATTCATCCTACGTGGGCCTCTCCGAAGCGAGGGCGAAGTAGACAACTTCTCCACTTCGTTCGTCACTCACGGCAAACGGGTTTTTTTTTTGGGGAAAAAAGATTGCTTACATAATTTAATCTTCCTTTACCTTGGACTTACATCGCGCGAGAGCGGTGCTCAGGAGGTGAAGCGGCATATATCTCCGCCTTTCTCCGAAACGAGGTTCTCGCGATGAAGCCTCGAGGTATCTCTGTCTCTCTTTCTCTCTCTCTCTCGGTATACGCTCGTAATATCATCCTCCGTCCATGTCCGCAATACACCTGCGTGTGACACGGCGCGCCCGCTTGTTATAATGCACGCGGCAAATCCCGAGTCGCCGGAATTGCGGATTAATGAACGGTCTCGTTATGCGACGCGAGTCTACCTTGTTTATCGTCAACCGAGGAACGATATGGTGCCCTTGGAAATCGATAGCCATTAACGTGCGCAACGTACAGCAGGCGGTATAGACGCGCGTAAAATACGCGCGTATGTCTGCTTTTTAATGTACCTTTTTACGCGTATTCATTATATATGTACAGTGTGCAAACGCAGTCGCGCATAAATAGAGACTCATATCGTCATTAGATTGAGCAAACTGTGTGCATGTATACGTGCGCAGACTTCGCAGCCGTTTCTAAAAGGACGCGCTAACGACGAGGAGAGAAGGATGAGCAGAATGACGTAGTTAGACCGTGTAGAATCACGGGGAGTCCCGGGGGACGGAGTGTCATCTACAGGCTTCTCGCGACGAGCACCGCGAGAAAACTTTAATGCACGTTGCCGAGCTAGGTTGTCATAGTTCGCAAATGCGGACCAATTTAAGTTAATTCATCGCGACGTCTGTCAGGATGCGCCAACTGCGCGGGTGAAAAAGAAATTTGTAAGTTTCCCCTTTGTCTTTCCGCCGTCTGATGAGCGTCGCGCGCTTTCCAAATTTCTTAACGTCGGGTTTTTTCGAATAATGTCCACGCCAAATGAGTAGTCTATCATATCTGACTGTTTCAAATTTCATCGGATACTTGATATCTCGCTTGAAAGTCCTAAAATATTTGCCAGTCTCTCCCGGGAGAATATCGTATTCCTCGCACGTTGAAGAACGGAGAAGCGGAAGTAATAAAAGCGCGGTCAATATCGGGAAAGATCCAATCAGCAAACGGGGCTTTATCACTATTCGCCTCGTCTTATCCGGAGCAGACCTCTGTTCGCCGTAGCCGATTGGTTTAGCTGTAATAGCTCTCCCTTTAAAAACCATCAATGCTTCAATATTTCTGTCTGAAGATCTCCATTTCCACACCTCCATTTCCCGTCGCGCAATCGTTCGTAGTCATTAATGAGGTGAATCTAATTCTATCATGGCTCCTTTTACAATAAAAATATAAATGAATATATATTCCATAAACAATGTGATAATACCGGGAGAGCCAAAAAAGGCTACGATAAGAACAAGCTTTTGCACTTTGAGGGAAATTTAAGTAGCATTACCGCGGCGGAGAAAGAATCGAGATAGGTCCTATTAATACTTTTTAACACAACTGCGGATTCTCGGTTATTAAAAGCCATTTTCTAATTAAGAAATCTAATAATTAAATAAAACGTGTCTAAACAAGAAAATTACATTAGTTTGTGCTAGAAATTTATTAAAATTGTAAAATTCAACAACAAAGTTAGAATAGAAGAATACGTTCAATTATACAACAGAATACATGTCTAAAACACATTTTAATTACACTTAAACCGTCTAAGATAATTTACGTTATACTTAAAGCGAACATAAAAAATATATTTACATAAAACGCCATTGTAGAAACTTTCGCTATTAAATTATCATTAAAAAACATTTGTATATATACTGTTCGAGTTTCTCTGTTCGTATAATCGAATTATCTTAATTGCTCGGCGCTCGTGTTCTTGGGAATTAAGGGTTGAGGGTCGATTCTGAAGGACTTCGTAGAAACCGCGGTGGAAGGCGCGGGTAGAACGGAAGAGGGTCGGATATCCTTTTTGCGGCGGACACCATTTTCGTTCCACGCTTTTTCCTCCCGCCTTTCCCCTCCTGTCGGTTACGACGACGGCTTTCATCCAATTTCCCCTTGTCTTGAGAAGCTTCACGGCCCCGCATGGCCGGTGCTTAAATGGAAGTGTTCTTTCGTGCGGCATTCGACACCCGCGAGACTCATTGTCAGCCACGAGATTGACAGGGTTTCCGGCGTGTCCAGGGCGCAGTGATTTTTTCTAAAGTTGCGTCTTCACGAGAGTCGAAGTTATTTTTTTTTCCCCATCATCGTACTCATCTTTGGCCTGTACTGACATTTCGCAAGTTTGCCCTCAACAACTTTTCATTCTATCAATCGTTTAATAGTTAGTTTAATAGATAGAAGTTCTATCGCGAGGATAGAAAGGCACGGAGAAGTTTAACTCCGTCAAATGTGATCTTCGCCGAAGACCTTGCCGCGCCCGATCGGGAGTTTCGAGTTAATGCAACCGAGCTCGTATCATTTTCGAGCATTTCGCGATGTCAGAAATCTATTACGCGAGATTGGACGTCTGGCAACCGCGTTTGAAAGATGACCCCGGCGGCTGTGGTACCCGGTAGTGGGGCCCGGAAAAGTTCGACCGCAACCAGGAGTAAACTGTATCGAACTCCAAATTACTTGGCCGCGTAAGGATTCACTTTGCGCGTTAACGGACTAGAAGTTGAGGCGGTGTATTATCCGAGCAGTGTTTAAGGGAGAGCCTCGCGCGCCAATAAAGACCCGGTGTGGCCGCAAACATTAGTTACAGTTAATTAAGGTTTAACCCATTTCACCTGCTGCCCTCTTTCTAGGAGTGGAATTAGAAGGGTCCCTCGAACGAGTGTCAATCCGAATTACGCGGTTAGCTCGAGTTACCGTTCGCCGTACAATACGTACAATCAAATTTTCGGGGTACACGTGGTCTATGCCCAACTGCGGTGCAACTTCGTGCCCGAACGGCTCTCCGCTAATAAATTATACACATCTTAACCATAGAAACCGCCAGTGTCGTCGAGGCAATTTTCCGACGTCGATCGATACGCCGAGGCTCGTCCACACGTTTCTCGGCCTTATCACCTACAGGCTGGAATAATCGGCCGCTAGGTTCTCATTCCCACGGATTACGCGTGATCGAGCGCGTTGCTTAGTCGCGAGAGAGGACGCGCCTGAGTTACAATTAACTCTTAATGAATATTTATGACGCGCCGGCCGGCGGAAATTACGTCGCTCATTGAGTTAAAACCGCAGACAATAGGGCTTATTTGCCGTTTCCACGCGCAACCCGGGCGCTCGTCGAGAAGTCGCCGAGAACTCGGTCGCCCGCCCGCGAACGAGACGTGTACACCGTGCAAAAAGTTGGCAACGAGTTTGCGAGGAGCTGGCTTTGCGACCAAGGAAAATGCTTCCCTCGCGCACCGTGCGTGCATGAAGAGATACGGAAACTGAGGTAGCGCGAGGAGAAATAGACGACAACGTTACGAGAAATTACGCCGCGGAATTGTTGTCACGAAATATTCAGAACTTGAAACAGATTTTCTTGCATTTTCAGAAGTATATATCGCGCTTTGGGAAGAGAATACTGTTAATTTTTGCAAAATTCCATTTTATACTTCCCAGTGTAAATTCAACTTTTCTTTTTACTTTTTATATTTATTATTTTTCACAAACGTAATGACCTTTCTCTCGCGATATACGGTTACGAATCGTTCTAATATCACGGAACGTTTGCTTGGATATGTTTTTTGTATATGATAGTTTTGATGGTTTTCACGATGTTAATTGCGTTTGATAGCCAATCCCCAGAGGCCGTTTCTATACCTGCGCGCGAGGACCGCGCAGAAATATACGTTCGTAACGCGCGCGTGAACCGGATTTAGGTAAGAGAGAATGCGACTTCCGACCCGATTGTGCACCCATGGGACGTGATCCGCGGGGAGAACGGTTGAATGCGAAATGGCACGGAACGTCGGTGCGATACAGCCGGTTGCGTGGAGCAAATTTTCCCGCAGGTGCACGCGCGATACGGCATTTATGGCATTCGCGATGACGTGGCTGGGGAACAATAGCCATATCCCGATTTCGCGGGTTGCTGGATGAACTTAGCGAGTAAAGATAAAGTATCTGCCGTTGAGGAGCCGCGATAGATAGCGTACATATGCTGTACATATATGCGTCGAGATTACGCTTAATTCTCTGTGTACCCACGGGATTCGCGCGATCCACGTTCCTATTTGACAGGTACGTCCGATTAATGAAAGAGATAAAGTCGTGCGGGGAAAGAAATCAATGCGCGGGGAATTGAAAGATCCTGTCCTGCTATTTGATTTAGCTCTATGAAAAAAACCAGGGCTTGAAATTTTTAATTCAGACAGCGACCGAAATAAATCGAATCAAATATTTTATATTATTTTTATACTTAATGATAATCTACTTTTGATCCAAAAACAACATTTCGTTAATTTTTATTTTTACACGTGATATTTTGAATTATTTATTTGCATTATTTATTAACGCAATTCATAAGAATAGTATTAGAACGGTGCGAATATTAATTATTCAGATGTTATCGAGATATTCAGATACATAAACACATCTACAATTGAATGCTTTAATGGCGCATCTTTAATAGTGTCGAATGGCATATGTGCCATTCAACGACGATTGGCGTGTCCTACATGACGATTACGTACCGTTATAAGCAGATTTACATAGACGTGCAATATGTGGAATTTTGCTCCGAAGTGACAGCTAAATCCACTAATATCCGCCAACATGCTAATATGATTTGTAACTCTCTTGTGCACGTGTATGCGCCGTGGATAAAGCCTTGCTGAATCCACACCCATCCGCCGATACGTCTGTTAATATTATTATTAGTATTATTATTATTGAATAAGCGAAAACACGTTTGCGGTGCACGGAGAAGAGAGAGATGCACGCAATTCCGCAATGTAGATTAATCAGCTTAAGATACACGTATTTCCCTTTGAAAGTAAATTCATATGTACACACACGTACGCGCGCGCACAAATATCTATATACATATATACATATACATATAGTAAGCATATATGTGTACATATACTAGTATATAGTATACATAGTATATATATACTAAGCATGTATGTTATACAATAGCATATATGCGTAAATAACATACACATATGTTTAGTTTGTAACAAAGCTTTAATATAATTACATTAATGTAAACGCAGTTATTATAATTAATTATAAATTATTACGTTATTTGTCCTAATAATAATTTATTATTAAAAATTACTGTTAACAAATAATTGCTAATTATTAATTAGGCAATTAGAATCTACAGTTACCTATTACACTTGCTTTTTTTTATCAAATTTACACTGAATTTAATTGAAAGATTACTAAAATAAAATATAAATGAATGCAGGCATTCGATCTCATGCTCTGCCCGACATCGTAATTAATTGCATAGAAATTATGGAAATTAATTTATACGTTAAATAAAATACTGCTTCTAGTCATTTTTAAGAATCTACTACGTTGTTAAATCAATCATTTTCTTTCCAGAAAATAGATCTGTCATGTTCGTAAGTTTTTCTTACTATCGCTCACAAATAAATTATTGACAATGATTAATCTGATCGTAGACTTATCCGTCGGTCTCCGGTAAACACGCGATGATCGATAAGCGTACGCGATTTACTCGCTAGCTGATAACTTGCGGAAGCAGCGGGAAAGCGGATGGCGTAACGCTTCAAAGGGTTAAACGTCGCGACGACATTATAGTTGCATTAATTAATCGGGCCTGCCGGGGACCTATCACTAATGAAACGGTCGGTTGATTAAGATGCAAACGAGACGCTTCTCGTGTACGTGCACGTAGCCACACGTGTCGGCTCGGGCCTTGCAAAGCCTCGTTGCAGCCACCCCCCGGGTCGGGGGGACTCCGATTGTGAGTCCATAAATCTCAATCCGTAAACTCAAACACTGGCGGAATTGCAAATCGTAAGTAACAAACTGCGGCGCAAAGACTCGCGGCATCACAACGAGGACGGGCGAACGGATAGCCGCCCCGCTCTTTGAAGCGAGGCGAACGGGAGATCAGTAAGGCATCTCTCGTACCGCGCCATCGCCGTCGTCCTCCCCTCGCGCCGCCACCACGTCGCGCCTTTGTCAATATTAGGTTTCCCCGTGATTACGTAATAAAGTAAACGTCGTTTTAACCCCTTTAGTCGGCGCGCTATCGACCGCCGCTCGAATTAGTTCGGTGCAAGTCATGTAAATTAGTCCGGAGCCGTAACTCAGGGGGTGGAAATTGGGGAAAGTGGTGGCGGCGGCGGCGGCGGCGACGACGACGACGACGGTAGCGGCAATGTCGAGGGGGGCAAGGCGGCCTTATTGCCGGTGGCGACGGCGTTAGAATGTCTGAAATATTACTCCGGCAATCGGGCTGTCTAGGCGCGATGCGATTAAGCGAGTTTCTTTCTCGCAAAATAAAGGCGTCCCCAAGGTGACGGGGCTGACCAAATTGCGGAGATCGATCCCCACATATTCCCAACTGGAGTATTCGTGCGAGCGAAACCTTGCGAACCGCAACTAATTTTATATAAACCAAAAATATATGGTTAAAATTTTCATTTAATTAAATTCTGGACGGCATCCTCTATTCATCATGGAGTAATTCTGTTTGGAAAAAAAACAGGAGAAATAAAAATCAAATACGATATTTTATGTGCTGAATACAAGCTTGTTCAACCTTCACTTATGATAAAAATCACCATTCAATTGACTCGAGAAGTTCGGAAACCCCATTTATCCGATAAGCCAGACTCTTCAGAACGGAAAAAGATATTGTTGTGTGAGATTTCTGTTTGAACTGGAATATTTGTGCGTTTGCTAGCTCCACGGGAGTTATCGAAGCTTGAGGTGTTTCTATCTGCAACGCTGAGTCTACATGGTAAGAATACGATAACCCATGTAATTCAGTTTCGTGAAAAATGGAATATATACTGCCTATAATATTTTCCAGATTTAATTTGACTCGAAGCGGTTTTACGAAGCGTTCGAAAACGTTATTCCGTTTGTCAAACATTTTTTATTTTATCGCATCTGTAACTTCTTATTTCGCATTTGCGTAAATATATTGAGCGTGCACTGCGAGGAAGTTTAGTAATCCTCGAAAGCCGCGATAGGATACTGCTTTTCCTCAAAATAGCAATAAAATCATCGTTTTATTTCAGAATGCACACCCTTTATCCGTCAATAAATTCATAAAACTGAAATTACGTGCAATTGAGGTATATGGAGCGTATGCACGCAACATAATTCTGTAATCGATCTTGAATTATTGAATGGAAGTAAAGCAGTAGGGTGGAATAATATCGGCGAGGATTTCACTGCGGGCAAGATAGAAATCGGCTTTAATTAATTTCATTATGCGCTCATCGCCGGATGGCCGGAACCTACCGGGATAGAGAAGTGTAGGAGATGGGATGGTTCGAGAGAGCGGGGCAAAAATGCAACACCACCCTTTTTAATTAATAAATGTCATTTATGAGGCGGCTAGCCGTCCGTTACTCCGATTGATGCTATTCAAGACCGACAAGTTTTCGCTCAGCATCCCGCTCTCTGTGTTCGACGTCACGTCGGAATACGCCGTTCTCGCGAATAATTACCGCGATCCGCAAATGGACGTGCGCAAATTACTTTAAAAGAACGACGAAGATAGATCGTTTCCGTACGGATATTTTCGGTCCATACAACTTGTGACGCTTATCGCCGCCCATATCACGCCGTAAATCAAGGAACTTCCATAATGTATGGTCCTATAAATACAATAGCCAAAGCCTCCGATGGCTGCACGCAGCAACATTTACCATTACCGATTTGCGCGCGGTGCGGCGCGGCGGCGCGGCGGCGCTTCCAGTATCCGCAAAACCATCGTTCGCGGTCATTTTGCGCCGTTATCGACAATCGCCTTACTCGCGCCTCTATAAATTCTCAGTCACATCGCGTGCAACGTACGGCTATAGTCCGGGGCAACGCAATGGATCCCCGCAATTTTCCACGGGTTCAACGCACTCCGGATGAAAATCTTTATCCGCGCAGCCGCTGGAAAATTCAGAGAACACGAGAATATATAGCATACTTTGCAAATATGAATTTGACTGAAATTGTCACTGTTCAAATTCGCACGTTTGTCCAATAACGAAGACAATAATAGCTACTCATTATAATCTATCTTGGAATAATTACAATTTCTTGAAATACTTTGGAATTTATTTTTTAAATACATTAGCATGTATTAATCTTATCTCATTAATATATATTATTAAGATTATAAAATTAGTGTGACTTTAAAGCAGAAAGAGAATAATCGAGAATAATCGAAATAATTATATTAATTCTATTATTATTCTAATTTCATTAAGAAGATAATACCGATTCTAAAACTATCCGATATCGAACGGAAGAGAGTCGATATTTCGATGGCATATATGCTTCTGCGTTCTATATACAGTCGGCGACAATTTTCTGAATAACTTCAATTCCTCGTGTGCGAGCGAGGTACGCGCCGATGATGTATCGCTTTATAACAAAGAGGATTTATCAACGTCAATTTGGCGTGCAGGAAGGTACGCGTCTTGCGGCCAGCGACCCGCTATAACGAAGAAACGAGCGGCGGTCGAGGGCAGCCGGGCGGTTAATTTTACTCGCGCCGTTATCGCGGGGACGTTAGAACAACGAGTGGGGTTAATTAATTGCGGACCTTTTTTAATTTGTCTTGCTAGACGCCGGGATTACCGTGAAATTTTTAAACCGATACATCCAGTCGAGAAGCGGAAGCGGTAAATTGGAGACACTTTGTTGAAATGCGAAAGGGGACTTGGGAGAAATTTATTTAACTCGGAAAAGAGTCTGCGGATGATAAAGAAATGTGATGGTAAAACGTGTAAAAAAAAAACTCTTAGCTCGGGTAAGAAGAAACTTATACCATATATTGTTGGGATTATTGATCATTTTATTCGGCTTTATACATTTTTGTACATGGACTTGTATGGTGACTTACGAAGAGTTTACGTTGCGAAAAAGATCTGCAAACGCTCATTGCTAAGTTGCCTTGAGAAACACTTGAATCATCCTGAAAAAGAGCGCAAGATGGGACGCAAGATTAATTGTCCCTGCTCTAAATTAAGTTATTCACTTTGTTATGGTACCTGAGCTATCGCGCGGCAAGATACATGGCGCGTAGTAAAGTAGTAAGAGAGCGCGGAAAAGAGAGAGCGCGCGAGTGGTAGGATTAATGAGGAAAGGGAGAGTTTATGATTCCACGCTTAAAACGTTCGTCATACCGGCTATACGACTGCAGAGGGGTGGGACACCTGAGGAGATTTTCCAATTCGGCATATCTTGTTCATGCCGAATATTTCCTGTCCAAACGAATTTATTATGCCTATCCGTTTTAATGTCGGAACTATTTCTGTATAACTGAAACTTATAACTTATATTTGATATTTTCTTCGTTCTTGGAACGTAACAAATAAAAGTAATATATTAACATTTTAAGTCACTATAACGTTATATGAAAACCTAACTAATGCTAATAGAAATAAGATCAATTTAAAAATGATATTTAAAAGTTCTTTTAAATGTAAATTTTATGGAACATTTCAATATCTTTTGCAGACATTAAAGGAGAGATATCAAGCGTTATTTAACCAGTGAATTAAATCATTTTCAGTTAGCCCGTTGGAAGTGAAAATAATTGACGGAAACCGACCACTGTCGGCGGGCAAGAAATACGACTTGGTCTGCACAACTTCCGGTTCCAGGCCACCAGCCACCGTCACCTGGTGGAGGAACGGTCAGCGCTTAGTGGATTCCAAAGAGACCGTAAGTGTATTCCTTGATGGAACAATTTTCGCCCTTGCGTCAACGTACATTCCACTCAGTTAGTCTCGGCAGCGCATAAACTTGAATTTGCAGTCTTAGATAGAGAATCCCTTGATCCCTTCATCAAGAATACCATAATAATGCATATTTATGTGGATAATTAACTCTTTCAAGTACAGAAATGAAAGATATATTATTTAGAAAAAAGTACTTAAGACCATCTGACTATTTTTTTATAATAATGCATTGCTTTCCTGATTATTTTAAATGTGAACAAATGTTGTCATAGCCAAGTTAAATTATCTGCACAAACGCCGAGTTAAGCTACTTCATCGACTATGCTCTCTAATACATTAAAAACGCATCTGTCACCGCTGGAAAGTTTTCTCCTATGCGTGTCTAAACTTTCGGAATTTTTCTCACATATTTACTGTGTTTTCGTCACAGTGTAGAAGATATCACGAAAGTTTTAGTAAGACTTTTTCTTCTATTTAATTTATATTTAAGAACTTAAGAAAAGAAACTCTCTAGTATGCTATATGAAACGAAATATGATAGTATGATACATGAATTGGAAAATACACGAAAAACACGTAATTATAAATAACTTTCGCAATTAATATTTTTGATCGCATGTCATTGACAATAGTTGAACATCGAATTAATTTTTGCGTTAACGAAAGACGATTAATCTCTCGCTGCATCTCGACTCATTGATTGACATGTGTCCCCTAATTTCGCGGGCCTGCAATTTCCACGTTCAATTTCCGCAGATTAAGCGACTCCAAAAAAGACATAGGCCGATTACGTGATTGACTGCCGTTTACAGTGAAGTGTACAGGGATTATGTCTAATTGATGGGGAAAAAAAAAATTATCTTTGAACTATGTCGAGATAAAAGAGTGCATGACGCGCAAATGATTTAATGAGAGTAAATATGAACGATAACTCTACGTATTATCCGCTTATAGTTGTAAGCAAACCTGTTCATAGCTGATTTTTCTCGTACATTAATCTCCTATTTTCGTTTTCATTTTGTTTATTTCTTTTATTGAAGATTTTGTGGATAATTTTTTTAACAAAATTGAATATTATTTCAGATGTGAAACTACAACAAGTAACATGTTAGTTAGCAATTAGAATAAATTTTCTTTTTTTCCCCTTTTATTTTCTAGAAAGAAAAAAATATTGAGATAGTATGCCGGCAATGTTGTAAAACAATTGTTTATTACACAGTTCGAGCGTTTTGTTCGCAAAATACAAAATTCCCTCCCTATAAATCTTGCATCGACTCACCGTGGAATTGAAAATAAAATGAAAAAATGCTAGGAACTGTTTTATAACGATGTTACACTATCGAGTAATACCCTGTGTTTCGATAAAAAAGCATAACGTTTCATCGTTACTGGATTAATCAACGACAATAATGAAGAAGTACGTCGCGAATATCGATAAATCTAATTACAGCGCAGCTCGAATAGAGAATATCTCGCGATTACGATAATACTTGATCTACGAGAACGGAATTCTCTCTCTCCCTCTCTGCCCCTCCTTCTCTCCCTCTCTTCATCACTTTCGTTCCGATACAATTCATTAATTCATTCAATTTCATTCCGAACGCGCAGCGAAATAAATTTCGATTTAACGTAAATCGAACGCTCTAACCGGGTCGCGGCGTTTCTGTCGCGAGAAACGGATGAAGGTATTTCGTATACAAAGCAAACAAACGTCAATGGAAACGCGGATTAGCGAACGAAATGAAAGAACGTACTTTCGAATAAATTGACCCGTCGGGCGAAATCGAGCATCGGCTGCTGTTTATTCTACTTCGATTTCCCCGCGCCAGCCCTGATAAAACACACGGGCATATGGGGTGTGCGCCGGAGGGTGGTGCACACGGATGGTGCGCGTCGTATTCGCCGCGTTTTGATCCGCACTTAAGACGACGACGTAAATATTTGCCGGGTAGCGGCGGATTAAGGACGGTGAGACGGGGGGAGGGGGTGAAGGGCCCGCGCTATGCGCGGGACAGAGAAAATATTGTTTCAAAGTCGATACTCGCGCTAGGCGACGAGGCACTGGAGATTGTTTCGCTGCTTACGTAAGAAAGTTAAACACAGAAACGGTCGGGTCGAAGGGGAGGAAAATACGACGAGAGAACCTGTATAATCCACGGTGTGGACGACTGAGTACGAGATGGTGCCTTTCTCCTGTTACTTTTTCCGTAATCACGCAGTTCCTCGGCGTATACTCAGTCGCCGCTCTGTCCCTCTCGGCTTGGAGCGATTATGCAACCGCAGAAATAGTTACCACGGTGTGTACGCAATACCCCTCCGTAAAAACGAAGATTTCGCTCGCCGCGCGAGCATTTTTCCTTTCGCTCGTATCGTATCGCGGAATTGCAGCAATTATGTTAATCGATTCGACCTCCCCGGAATGCGCAGCCGGAAATATATTTTTAATGGATGGCGCATCTCATTTCGTAATTATCTTTGCGCGGGCCACCGCGCGAAACGGCGCGAAGCTCTCCGCCGCCATCGGAACGAAATTAGAGGGCGAGTCCCCCGCCGTTGATTTATTTCCCCGGCAAGACGCGAAATTTATTATTCGCGCGCGCTCTCTGCCTCGCGATTATTTTTTAATCGCGCGACAGAATCGCAGGGGATATACCCCCTTCATCTCATTGTATCTCATTCCCTCGCGCGAGATTGAAGGCTCGATTTTGTGCGCCACTTTTTCCGACGCTACGGAAAAGTTGAAAAACAGCCCGGGATATTTTGAGATTTTATGAAATATTTTGCGTGATATTTTGTTCGGGGATATGAGTAATGTGGGCGATGCGTTTTTCTGACTCTGTGCCATAATTTCCGTTTTATGTGAAGAGCGTAATCCCTAAACTCGGTTCATTGGACTGAGCGAGCTTTTGCACGGATGTTTAATTCACGAAACGTAAAGCAGAGTTATTACGGGTGTTTCATAATCCATGAACTTGATTTTTCGTAAGCTATGGAACTTTTAAATTGGTTAAAATTGTGAATTACACTTGATTTTGGTACAGTAATATGTTGGTTAAAATATAAAATACGAGTGGCGTACAGAAATTAAACTTGAATTTTTCGTGATTTGTGGTAAAGATTTAAAAAATCTTCACAGTGTCAATATGATATCTGAATAAATTACCTCCATTTTATTTAGTCGAGATTAAATCAGCAAAGGGCAATATAAATTTTGTTACATAATTTTAACCGAGAATAATAGTCGTTCACTTTAATATCAAGTTAAAAAAAAAAAATATATATATATATACACACATTTTGCGTTTCTCTCTTCCTTTGTAAGAATTGAGAATAAAATGTGAGTAGAGTGAAAAAGTTTTAGGCAGTAGGCGTAAAAAATATATGGTAAACGAAAAACACGGGAAAAGAGCGAAGTGCACATAAGAAAATTCATTTAAATGATGTCGCAGAGTAAAAGTTAATTTTTTAAAGATTAATTTCTAGTTTTCATGATATATTGACTGCATTTTCGACACTTCGAAAACTATTTAAAAAAACAATGTTTGCTCGGACAACAAAGAGTAAACAATTCTCATGCGAATGTTTCGAGGTCGTACATTGATCGATTGTTATAAAATTGGAACACACGTCCACTCTCACGCTTTGCACGATTTGTTCTCCAATCAAAATCGATAGTTACAAAAAAGTTCGCTTTCCGTCATTAATACGCGTTATTTACTCGTCCCCGGCACTGCTGTCAAACGACGGGCCACTATTTACGGAACGTTAACTGGCAAATAACTCATTTACGAAAAAAGCGGCTTTGCCAGGTTTTTATCCACTCTCACGTGCTCTCGCACAAACCCCCTCTCTCCCCCCGATTGTACGGACAGAGATAAATTTTAGCGATCGTATCGACACGGAGGGAGCGGTTAACCGACCACTCGACGCATCGGGCATCCATTAAGGCATCGATTCGCCTTAATTACAAGCGCGAATTCGCGGTATCTCCCCGCGATGCTCAGATTTAAATTATTCGACGCCTAACGACCCTTTTACCAGGGGTTCGTACCCACGATAACGATAATTCTCGCGCTACCCTAGCAATGAGACACACTTGCGCGCGGCCATACACGGGATACACGTGTGCAAAGGGAGAACCTTATTTTATGGTCACTTTAAGGAGCTGTACGAGCCGTGGTCGAGCTTGCAAATTACATTGAGTGCGCGCTCCGACGGGCGTAAATCGAATCGGAAGTCCTCAGGCGCCTGGCTTTCCACGAAGATGCGCGTCTGATTATTCTTAAGTATCTACTACTTGAATAAATTTCGTAAATGAATCATTTATTAGCGATTTCAAATCGACCATTATATCCGTAAATATCATAAATATTCTTTGTTATTACTTTCAAAAATTTCTCGTCCCATCTTTAATTTAAACAATAAAGTAAAATCTGAAAGGAATTATTATCAGTTCATATTTTAAAGACAAAATTTTTTAAAAAAATTTCTGTAAAGAACGATATATGACGCACTTTATTTTTATTTAGTTGCGATTAGTTGATGGAAAATTAGAAGCTTTGTTAAGAGAAAATTAGAATCAATGGTAAAGAATATATAAATATGCATATTTTTAAAAAATAATTATTAAATAATAAAATAGAGAGATGAAGTGATACATTAAAAAAATTATACTACCTATCACACATCATTATTCGTTACTATTACACTTTAAAAGTTTCATCACGCATAAGATAAAGTTTCTTAGCCATTGATAGATGCGTTTATAATAATATTAAATAAAAAAAACAGCCAAGTATGTAATATAAACAATCTAAAAAAATAGAAAGCGCAAGATCCTTTATTTACTGCTTGCGCATTTCTTCACTTAAGTCGCGAAAATTAATCATTACACATACATTGAATAATTCAGTGAAACCCAGTCATAATGACGGTCCGGTCCCTTAAAAGGATAAAGACCACTTCTTTATTGTTAGAAAATAGGCCGGTCCCTCGAGGGAAGGTAACGAGAGATTGATCGGGAATTTCGACTATAACCAGCGCCGACCCCCTAGGTCGAGTGATAGATACGCTTTTAATATATGGGGGAGCGGGGGTTGAACGTCGGCGCCATCGATGACAGCGCGGGCGGGTAGGCAAACGATCGTTCCGATGAGGAAAAAAGAGAATAAATGCGACGAGTGTCGGCGGCGGCGGAGCGGCGAGAACCGGGACCCCCGATGAACGTTATCATAATGTTGTTACAGACCTCCGCCGATGGGAACACGACCACCAGCGTTTTATCTTTCATGGCGACGAAAGCAGACGCAGGCAGACACTTGTCGTGTCAAGCTGAAAATCGAGCCTTGGGAACCGCGCCGATAGAGGACGGCTGGGTACTTCAGATACAATGTAAGCTCATAAACGGCGACGGGCCCGAATCCGGCTGCGTTCCCCGGGACGCGCCCCCGCGACGGCTCTTTCCTTATTTATTCAGACGCCGGGAATCCGGTCGATTTTGACGGTTTATCGAAGGTCGTGATTCGCAGACACGCCGGAGACGCAGATCCAGCTCGGCACGTCGCTGAATCCGAACACCATACGCGAGGGCACGGATGTCTACTTCGACTGCCTCATACAGGCCGAACCGTCGGTGTACAAGGTGGAATGGCGGCACCAGGTGAGTGCGAGCACAGAATGAAACTGTAAACGTTTTCTGAATATTTGAAATTTCTGAGTAATCCTGAATTCGATGTATGCGGATGCTTGACAATTCACGATTAAATTAATTAGAATAGGAAATGCCATTTTCAGTCGGATTCGATAACTCATCGAATTATTGCAATCCCAATTATATTAAAACGAAACATGAGACAGAGAACAATTTCAGAAAATCACAGAATATTGAACGGTAGAAACAGTTGATTCAAATACTTTCAAGAAATAAATGTTACACAGAGCATCGGGGCGCAAAACTTGAAATTACACAAATTTATTCAGCGAGATTTATTTAAAAGTTCTATCCTTTTGATGAATTAACTTAACTTTACGTTAACAGTCCAATTACCGCATCTACAGCATTTGCGCGCGAAGCAGTATTTATCATAATTATACCAGGGTTTCTCCTGTACATCGAAAAATATTTTCCAGAGAAGATTTTCTGGGAAAAAAAGATGGAGATATTCGCGTGAATCATTCTCCAGGGATATTATCTCATAAATATTCCTTCGCTCCGCCTCGCTGAGAATTATCATTAATCAATCTCGAAGATGCGTAACACTGTTCGTCGCGAGTAATTCGTCTGTATCCCTCGCACTCGGAAAGTTCTAAAACCCGGGTGTCGTAAACAGATTGGTCTCTTGCCGGCTAACAAGCTCGATTATGCCTGCACTCGCTCGCGCGTCATGCGAGCGAGTACAGGCATCGACTTACGTTAAGACCGAATACAAACTTCGACGCTCGAAGCATCAAACTTTTATAATAACTTCCCGTCACCCCTGCCGCGATGAGCACCCACTCATCCTCCCGCTCTCGTCTCTGACGAGGGAGATTGTATAGCTGCGATTCACTCGCGTTCGCGTGTGTATCTGTACACACACGTGGAAAATGATTCTCGCACCCAACGTTGCCGAAGGTTCAATCTAACGGCGAGAAGCGCCAATTACCGTGTTTCTTTCAGAGCAAGGCGCTCCATCACAACATCACGCAGGGTATCATAATCAGCAACCAGAGCCTGGTGCTGCAGGGGGTTGATCGCAAGAGTGCCGGCAATTACACGTGCGTGGGATACAACACCGAGGGCGACGGCGAGAGCTTACCCTTTTATCTGAATGTGATGTGTACGTATTCTTACATTTGCAGTACAGTGGTAGAATACTAAAATGGGACACGGACATTTCACACAGCGAAGAATTTATTGGTGTGCATCGAGGCGTGTAAATTAAATCTGGAATTTTTTTGCTGATTTATTATTTAATTTTTTTGTGCCATAATGCTTTCGGCAGTTAAACGAAATGAAATATTATTTTAAAATATTTCAATAGTTAATGCCTATTGATTTCAATTTGTTATTCGGATTATTACGTCCTAAGTACGGTATTAAATCCTCTCGATGCAGCTAAGTAATAATTCGGGTTATTTATCATATTTCGTATAATGAAACATACAGATGTTAATGCTTATCGATTTTAAGGTGTTATTTGGATTATTACAGTTCTAAATATAGTACTAATAATAGAATATACTAATTGTAAGCCCTCTCGATGGAGCTAAATAATAGTTCAGATTATTTATCGCGCTAAGAATACGAATGATAACGAGATGATGGTACGAAGACCGCAATGAAAGCGTATTTGTTCGATCGGTTTTAATTAATATTACTGGGTTATAATGAGCAAAGATTCGGTACTCCCATAAATTTCCACTGTGAAATTTTAATTCCTGGCTTATGTCTATACGTCTCTCGCGAATTGCATGCACAACATTATCGGGACACCCAGCTGTTTATCCGTTTGTGCACAGATTATCGGACGCGATATCGAAATATTTCGAATCGCAATAGTTTTGTTAATCAATATTTGAATTTATCCGAGAGACCCGAGTCAGTTATGAAACGTAAAGCGTATTACTGTGAAACTCGCGCATATTTTATATAGAAATCCACAGTTAAAAATTACAATAAGCGTAATTATTAGCACACTATTCGTATGGCCAGCCATATAAAAGAAGATAATAAAAGGATTGGACGGATTTGGAGAATGTCTAATTTTATTAATAATGAAATTATTTAATGCCTAAAATTAAACTGTTCAAACATTTATTTAAAAAAGTAACACTGAAATGGATTTTGAGGTAAATTTTTAAGTCCTCGTTTCTTTCTTTAGCTACTTTATTATTATTATAAAATTATATAGCATTGTAAGGAATTAAAATATATCTATGCATATTAAGCTTTATTCATTTAAATAGCCGACAGAAACGCCAAAAAATTTACAGGAATATTTCAAAAATACAATTTGTGGCTGAACCATTAAGATAAGAAAAATTCAAAAAAAAAACTTTGAAACAATGCTTTCAACAAGCAATATTAACTCAAATATCATAAAATCTTTTCAATATCTGAAATTCGTTAAGACGGCTATTCGTGCATCCTATTTATGACCAAATCTTTTTCCTATTAGATTACGAAAAACTTAAAATGGATCGCGAAATATCGGTTAATCATTCCGAGACAATTTAATAGCATAAGAATCTTACGAATCGCAAGACGAAAATATCCTTCATCTGCGTGCCCTAATTATTTATCAATGCCGCTCTTTCATATCCCGCAGTCGCCCCTACGTGCAAGCCGAACCAGACGAAGGTCCACGGCGTGGCGAAACAAGAGAAGGCGAATATATCCTGCCAAGTGGATGCAAATCCACCGGAAGTGCAATTCAAGTGGACCTTCAATAACTCCGCCGAGAGTATTGACGTTTCGGCTGGCCATATCGCGCGGGCTGGCATATCCTCCATCGTCTCATACACACCAATGACGGAATTAGATTACGGCACGTTACTCTGCTGGGCCAGCAATCACATCGGGCAACAACAAGTGCCCTGTGTATATCACATTATACCGGCGGGTAAGGGATACTCTGCATTCGTATCTGTATCGAGAATATTTCGCGAAAATGCGAATCGACGTGGCTCCCGATACGCGGCGTGAATTTTCGATCTCGAAGATTGATCATCGCGACGAGTTTGCGTGACGTGGCGTAACAAAATTATGTAAACTACAAAAGAAATTTAAAAAAAAATCGATAGGTAATATTTCTCGCGCACTAACTCAATTCAATTCTTCTTTAATTTATGATTGCCCTTGGCGAGAGAGAGAATTAGAAATAGAATAGAATAGATGGGAAATAGGAAACAATTTTTTTTTAGAAAGAAAAATGGAACCAGTTGTGATAATTTCAAGATCTCTTCTGTATTTTTCGCATATTAAAAATTTACAAGTGCTATGTACAAACTGAATTTCTGTCTTGCATTTAATTTGTCCTGTAATTTTGTAAATTGGTAAAACTAACAATAAAGCTAACGGTTTTCTTCCATTTAAATCTTTCGGGAATTGCAGCTTTATGCTAATTTAGGATTCGGATTTTATTCCTAGTTTCCAAAGTCTCACATTTGCGTAATTGAATAACTAATTCGAATCTTAGTATGAAATTGGAAAGACGTGGGGTGTATGCCGTTTTAATAAAATTATCCAATTATGAAACTTTGAAGGCTCGTAATCATAATTAGTACTAATTAGTATTGTTATAACAACATGAATTAGACAACGTGATAATGAAGTCGCGATTTATCTCTGAAAAGTCTTTGAAATGTAGGTAAAACTTAAGGAATATCGTATATTTCTCTCTCTCGTTGCATTCGCAGCACGACAGCACAAAAAGGCCTCTGATTCTCTTTTATTTATTAAACAAATCATTATGATGAATAAACCTGATACTGTTGCTTTTTATCCAAATTCTTAAAAAAGATCTATATAAGCCGTGTGGATTTATTCGTAGCATTGGCATCCTTGTTATTTTCATGTCTGCGTTTCCACCGCGTATCGATGCTCGAGTTACCAATTAATCGCGATTCGTGGATCGTACTATCGGATTGCTCTACAAAGAAAACGTACGTACGCGTATACAAGGATGCACGCATTCCGGGCATAAAGGAAAACAGCTCCTCCCCCCCTCTCTCTCTCTCTCTCTCTCACTCACCGCTGTAATAAAAAAAAGCGACGCCGGGCGAGTAAAAAGGAGACATCGCGAGAGATGGTAGCAGGTGTCCAGTGCGCCATGATTTTTCAGCAACCATAAACGCGAGAACAACTCGGCATATTCCCGCTTATTTCCTTTTCTTTATTCCCCTCGCCCTCTCGTCCCCGCCGCGACAGGGCAATATGCCGTTATCGTTCCGTTCGCGCCCTTTTAACCAGCTTTTACGAGCCGCGAAGTGTACCGCCGACTAATGCCCTTATAGAAAAAAGCCAGACAGCCGTATATCTTTACAGCCGACTCGGTTACAAGTGCCTTGTGTATGCGCCCGCGCACCGTGCAACGGATTTACAGGCCAACTATCACGCCCTGATTCGCGAATCTACCGCACGCGAAACGATATGTTGCATAACGCTTCCCCTTTTGCGCCGTCTGTATGAAACTATACATCATTTTGGCGCGCGAGAAAAGAACGCGGAGCATTGAAAGTTGGAGTAAACTGCAGGAACTGCTGACGCTGAAGAGTTACCGTTCTACTTATGTAATTAGTTTCGCTTAAAATTCAGCGCACTTTAATATAGCAGAAAAAGTAGAAATAAACAAACTTCGAAAACTACGGAGAAGTTATTACGCAATTTTTTTTTACATTCATACTTTTTTCCAGTCGTATAATTTTCCGACTCCGACTGTATCTATGAGGCTTCCAGAATTCCACGATTTGAAAGAGAGAGAAAAATGAGTTATTCTATTTTTTTAAATTGCCGAAGAATGTAGCTTTTATATTGATTAACTATTTTTAATAAAAGGCGACAAGCCAATTTTTTTGCGAAATACAGAATTGAAGAGTGAACGGAAAAAATTGTACATTTTTTATTTAATCTGAACGCAAAATTGTTTGCAATCTTAAGAGGCTTTTCCCTGTTGCTGGCATGCAAAACAAAAATTTTTCGGTATTATCATCGTTAATTCATTTATTCGTTAAATTCGCTTGACCACTGGCGAATGGAGCCAAATAAATATTTTAATCTGAATCTGTCAAAACTTTGAACAATATTGTTTTAACAGTTATTTAAAGTATCGAGCGAACGAACGTGCGAGCGAGAGAGAGAAAGAGAGAGAGAGAGAGAGACACCGATTCACAACCTGATAGTTCAAAACAAAAAATTAATAAAGCGTCGAACTCATGGATATCCCAGACTTTTATCGCTCTGTGTAATTCGATTTCGTATTTTTTTTATTTTTTTTTTATTTTTGACGGTCATTTCTCATCTTCATCGTTTTTCTTTCGTTACCGTCCGCTACCTCTCCTAACAATCCCGCAAAAGTACATCGATTATCGAAAGGGCGCGCACTTGGAGAACTTGAAAGTTACCTCGGGCGATATTATCACGGCCATTACGAGCTGTTACGAGCGCGCGAAATAGCCCGGTGCACGCGGCGCATTTTAAAACGCAGGCGAACCTTATCCGTGACAGGCCGACCAGACATGGTTCACAATTGCACGACCTCCAACACGTCGACCAACTCGTTTTCCGTGCGGTGCACGGAGGGCTTCAACGGCGGCCTGCCGCAGTCCTTTCTGCTGGAGGTGCGCGAGAGCCACAGCCAGGAGTTGCGTGTCAATCTGACGTCGTCGGTGCCGCGCTTCAACGTCACTCAGTTGGACTCCGGCGCCCTTTATCAGGCCTGCATTTACGCCTACAACGACAAGGGCCGCAGCGAGGCGATGGTGGTGCAGGCCGGCACTCTGAGGCTACCGGAAAAACAACTGACTTCCGAATCGGGTGAGAGAATTTTCTCCCATTTCTTTTTCCGGATCCGAGACCAGCGAACACGCGTTTTCACATTGATGTTCTCGCACTAAAAATCGGATGTTCAACGTAAAACATGTACGTACATACATACATCTATTGCGATGCAAATATATACCAATGCACACAGCGTTGTATATTAAAAGGTAAATTGATACTCGTTCGATATTTCAAAAATTCTTGGTAGACTCGCTGTAACGTTAACAACTCCAAAGCTTTCGATATATCTTCTGAACAAGCTCCGGCATTCGATTTGCTTGAAAGTCCCGACGAAGTATTGACTCGAGAGCCATCACATTTTACATGGTATCCTACATGAGTGGTTTTCAGACCTTTCTGCTTGCGTCACAAAATTCTTTATTGTAGAAAGGTCGTGCGATCGTATCGCATTTTTAAGAGGAAATTGGTACAACTGGAAACAAAGTCCGTTTCCGGCGAATAAAATTATAAAATTCAATTCCATCCTGTGAAATTACGAACGAACGAACGAACCATCGTTCAATAATGTTATGGATTATTGAAAACATGAATTAAGAGGAATCACGATTTTAATCCTTAAACATCTCATTTCTTTTAATCTCCTCAAAATTTTTTCATGTATCGCAATATGATTCTATTTTTATAGCGCAATATCTATGTACGTTCGATGTTATGCGACGTATTAATTCCAAAAGACTACGCGAGATTTTGGTAATTACGGAAAAATTCCACATGGATGAGGCAGCGCGAGCGCAGAGTCGTTGCCAATTGGCCGAATTGATGAAAAGCTATCGACTCAATATTAATTCGTTGAGCGAGCCACGTAAAAAGCTCCCGGCGCTTTTATGACCCGACGGGAAAAATCGGGTCAGGAATTGGCGATTTAATACCATCGAACAATTTTCCCCGTTGTTTGCCTGATGCGATTGTTATCGTAATTTTTAATTCGCCTACCACTGGGGTTCGTGGGATCGGGCTTTATATCTCTATTAAAATAAAATGCGCCCCGCTGTATTCGGGACATTATTCGTTGTATTTCGACGGGATATGCAAACAAGTCGAGCGTGACGCCCGTGTCACGCACCTTTTATATTTTTATGAAAAACCGTGCCCATTACGCTATTAACATTTCGTGTAACATCAAACCATTATAATGTTACGTATCACGTAATTCGTTAAAAATCCGATGCCACGTCCGAACTTTAAAGTGCTTAAAAGCGCTTTCATTAAAGAGAACGCTTTCATTCGCGTTAAAGTGAGCGATTGGGAAGCTGTTTAAAATAATTACATGATAATGTCATTTCAATTAGATAGTGCTTGATATCGATCACTTCTAATTCTCAATTCTTTGTTTGGGTATTTTTTTCCAGAACGACCGAGACAGCACGACAACCTAACGCCGATGCTGAGCGTGACGATCGGCGTCGTGATGGCCCTTATTATCGTCGCGGTCATAGTGACGGTCGTCTTACGGATCCAGCACACGCACGTGGAGGAGCAGAACAAATCGCAGATGGAGGATCACGCGAAGCAGACGAAGGCAGTTCCCATACAAAGGGAGCTACGATTCCGAGAGGGGTGCAGTTTGCTCGCAGACGAGAAACATCCCAGCAGCCCGTTCAGAAAGTTGGATACCAGCGGCGATCTCAGCGAAAGCGACGAGAAGAATCCTGATATTATTCCACAGCAGATCACTGGTTCGTATCTTCACGATTCCTGTATTAATCTTGAGTTCGGCAGAACTACGACAGTGAGCTAAAAATCACGTTGTAACGAAAAATCTAAAAAGAAATTTAATAGAATTAATAAAAATTGAAAAAAATATATTTTTGTCTCTTCGAATACAAATGTGTATTTCCCGGAGAAATACACAAATTAAAAGATCGATATCCGACATAATAAATTAAAGAGCATGCGATTTGTATAAAGTATCCGAGAGCATTTTATTCAAGATTGAAAGAAAATCTCGCGAAAGGAGCACTTGCGCACATTTTATGTGATTGTTTCGGAAGTACCCTTGTTCCTGTTTACACGCTCGTAAAAGTCCGTGGCGAAATTTGGTGGTTGTAAAACTATCGTGAAATTTTTGCGCAGGTGACGAGCCGTCGGAATACTTGAGGAAGAGACGTCTGGTATCAACGATCGAGACGTCACCGTCAAGGAGCCTTCTGGAACACTCGACGGTGACTTCTATCAGTGGACACAGCAGTTATGTCGGCTATTGCACGATCCGTAACGGCATGCCGCTGCACGAGTTCTCCAACTTGTCAACAAAGCACAAAAGCGTAAGTTATATTGAGAATTCGATAATGTAAATGCCGTGCAATGCAAATAGCCCGTAGATATTTAGTGAAATAACAGAGTAGCTTACATTGATAACAATTGAGAGAAGTATCGTATTGAAAGGATTAATTGTGCGATTCAAGACTAGATTAAATAATTAAATTGAATATCAATGGTACAATGAAATGTCTTTTGTAATGACAATGTCACTCGATTCTCTCTTTTAGTAATATAACTTTACATGAGCGTCCAATTCGTCGATATAGATAACGGAAATCATGAGTGACACGTTTCAGTTTCAGCCGGTGGTGAGCGATGTCTACGAGAGCGGCGTTTGCACCCTGCCCAGGCAACACTGGCCCAGCCAAAGCGTTCAATCGATGTCGATGACAATGAGCCCTCCGATGTTGTACGCCGGTTTGGGCGTCGTTACCAGAACCTGTCCGAGCGGCACGCTGCCGTCGAAGGATTGCGAGACACGAGTGCCCGGCCAATGTTGTCCAGCGGTCCAGACGCAGAAGGATGCGACGATAGGCACGCCGGTGGTAATGGCCAAGAGAGAGAGCTCCGTGTGACCCTACAGCCACCACGGGGCCTGCACCTGCAGCGTGAGCGAGCTGCTGTGAATCACGCCATTGTCAATCGCGAGATAGCCGCGGATCCCGGACTACACAAGCGTCCAGCAAACATTTGGAGATATCTACAGATCACATGAAGATTAGAATGTCTTTTAGGAAGACCGAATGAGACTTTAATTAAAACTTCGAAAGACATTTGGATAATTATCGTTGTTTAGATCTGAAGATGAAGATGTCTCTTTTGGTATTTCGCAGAGGGACGAGTTCTTCTGCCAAACCGAGGCGTTCCTCCGACGCCTGTGTCGTCCGAGACACTTCGAGCGTGCGAGCCGGTCCGAGTTCGACGGGTTTACGTTTCGACTCCATGACAAACGTCACAATTTCTCTCTGTTGAATCAAGTGCCCTTTTTACACTGGAAAACGACGAACATCCCGACCGGCTCTGCTCTACCGGCTTTTCTCATCTCGTGCGTAGCCTCGTGACCGTGCCCCGGTGAAACCACAACCGGGCATCTCGTTTGAAGTAGAGAGTGAATTTACGAAAATGTGCATGTGCGCGAGCTCTCGCAGACTCGCGGCACATACTCTTGTACATACCTCGAGACACGGAAGATATTTTGTACGAGTCGCGTATATTAACGATTTATTCCCACTTTTACTATGAACACAACACTGTACAATTTGTCTAGTCGATGTAAGTATAAATATGTATATGCGTTAAAGTCGTCGGGGAGGCGCCAGACCAGAATAACGTACACTGAGAGGGATGATCATCACCGTCGCGTCATGCCGCGCGCGCGGCGTAATTATTTATAACGTTGACAACGTGTAAACGCGAAATAGCGGGACTCTCGCGGGTACGGGAGAGAGAACGGGGAAGGCGAAGTTGTCAGAGACATATCGTTTGTATCTCCATCCGCGGGAATCGAGCGCGAAACGAGGCGTACGAAGAGCGGCGGAGTAATGAGACGAAAGAGAGAGAAAGATGAGAGAGGAATAGATAGAGAAAAATAAAAAAGAATTCCTGTCGCGCTTTCGTCTCAGTCTGCAGTATTCTGGTTTTCACCGTAATATTAAGTATCTTGTACAATGTATAAAGTAACGACTTCCTTCGAAGTAAATGTACCGAGTATGATGAACGTTGTTTTTTCAAAGTCTTGAATCTTACTCTATATAGGGAGAGGACGCCCCCGATTTACGCCCTAAAAAAAAGTGTGGTACAGTATTCGCGATAGCACTTTTAACTTACTGCCTGTTTCGACGCTTGTGAATCTCGTTGGTACTTCATTCGGCAGAGGTTCCCGGCCTCTCTGTATCATATAGCTTTAAAGTGAAAAAAAAAAGAAACGAAGGTTCGTCGAAGGACGCCTCGTCATATCCTCCATACGATACAGGGATAATCTCGTCGATTAGAGCGGCCCGAGTCGCTGATCCGTGAAAGGTAAGATGAAAATTGACCATGTAGCCTTCCCCTTGATATCGAGCAGTCGATTACTGAGCGATGCATTTCAGCTGTACTTACGTGAGCCGCGTGTTAAATCTCTCCTTTTCGCGCGAGGTGATAATACCCGTATTTTGCTTCGCAATCTGTACAGATTGATTTTTCGTGTATAGGATTATGCTCTGCGCACGCGATGCTGCGACTGCAAGGACTCACGTGAAGATTAGAGATAGGGTGAGAGAAAAAGAGAGAGAGAGAGAGAGAGAGAGAGAGAGAGAGAGAGAGATAAGGTTTTCACGTTTTCATATTATATCTAAATAAGCTCGACGTTTTCTTTAACCGTTCTAGAACTCGATAGAACTCGTAATTTAATTTACCAATAAAAAGATTATATTGTTTTTCCGACGTTACAGCGCATTCTACGCTCGCTGAAGTAACGCGAAGTATCGATTTACTTTAGAAAACTAATACAGGAATTCGAGACCAAGCTTTCGCATTTAGAGAGCGCAAAAGTTAATTTTATTTTGTTGAAAAATCGCATCGCTCTTTTCAGGATTTAATTATTAAGTGTTAAATGATCTTCTCTATAAGCGAGTTTCATCTTCGAACGAAATCGCGATTTCTGTCTTTTTTTGACACGGTAACTGGAGCCGAGAGTTTCGTTGAAACAGCACGGTATTTGTCTACCAGATCGGAAGTTCGCGCAAATTGACCATAAAGGAAATGTAGGTTGTAACTGTTTGCAGTCGCGTCGTTGTTGCAGTCTGTTATACGTGCTTGCAAATGAATATGCAGAGGAGATATACACGGTTCTATACACGAACGAACGAAGCGCATGGCGTCCGCATTTCCGTTCGCCGAAGGAAACGACGGGCGATTTATCGGGGATACTTAGCGAATTATTCGATGTGTAAGGAAAACGTAGGAAAACGGTGGAGTCGAAGATTTTACGAGTCGTAAAAAGCTATCACGAGAATTTCTAGGGCGAACACGTTGTTTCTCCTCGATCGCTTAGACGTTATGTTAATACGTCGCTCCCGTGAAGATCTATTAACATTTAAAAAAAAAAGAATGAGATGAATCGTTGATTATTATTATTACTGCCATTAATGGAATTGATGTCGGAACATTGTGAGTGTATGTTGTCAAAGAGAATTTTTAGTAATCGTTGAAACACAGCCGATACGCGCGCGTTTCTCCTCCCTCCCCCCCCTTTCCCCCTTGTTATAACTTTTGCACACATAGAAATTGTAGCCGTATGCAATATTAAATGAACGTCGCGACAAAGAGATCCTGCGGCGGTCCGACGACGAGGAAATGTGACAGAAACGAAAAACGTACAATAAAACCTGGATCCAAACTGCCAAAGTTTTCTATACTTTGTTCGTACGTGTGACCACTATATACGCGCACTATACTACGAAAAAAACGTGTAAACTTTTTAATAAATAACAGATTTTTTCGCAAACGAAACATCGATCATCCGAAAAAAAAATTTGTTAATAATTCCATTTTATCTGCATTTTGATCGAATCCAATGAAAGATGAAAGAAAAAGAAAGAAGATGAATCATTGATTTTTCGCATCTTGCTGGCAACAGTCGGTTTTCAGAGCACATCTACTTTACGCCGTTCGGATCATTCGAAATCTCTCGACAGGCCCTCGGACACGTCGCGAGGCATAATGTCGCAAGGCGGTGGCCAGACGTTATTATCTGCAAAATGATAAATTAAACGGTCATCGTCAGCCAGCACTGGAAGATCAACGTGAGTGTCGAGATACTCTTCAATCACGCGTGAATCATGATTTTCAGCGAAAACGTGATAGTTCAACGTCGGTTGTACTCGTTTCAATGTAATTAAAATATCGATCGCAAACATGATATGCCAAGGGAATACTGGTTTTTCTCTCTTTTTTTTTTTCGAGAGCAAGAGTGCGTCGCTGTACTGTTCTGTATGCATCACTGCTTGTATATCGTAAAAACGAGACCGGATCTGACAAGCCGCCGCTTGTGCGAGACATTGAAGTTTGTATATGTATTTAGTTTAGGACTATCTCCAACACACACACACACACACAGACACACACACGAGTCTCATGTACCCCATACCAGAACGTTCTTTTGATATTGTACATATTCTGAAATAAATAATCGTTTTTATTCACGCGACGCGCATTATTGTGTTCCTCAGCGGTAATTTTCAACAATGACTTAATTAATTTCTAATATTAAATTATCGTAATATAAATCTTATGTAATCCATTTATTTCTTTCTAAAACTTGAAATATTAACCCACACTTACTTTCAGTAAAGTGTTTATCAGAAAATTCGTCGCAAAAATGTCAGCAAAAATTTAATAAAAATAACGATTGATTGACAGTAACCGCAAGTAAAATCTGGCACTTTGTAATTAATCAAATGGAATATATCGTTTATTACTAATTCATTATTATTCCATTTCATTAAATAGTTCATTTAAATAATTCAAGTGACAGATTCTACTGGCAATCTGCTGTCAAATTACGTCTGACAGAATACGCCACTCCGGCGCAATGATCTGCTGGAATCTACTGACGAACTACTGGCGTACAGCAAACATTTTGCTTGCTGGGTATATATATAATTCTCTTACCGTCCCAGAACGCGCTTGGCGAGGCATCGGAATACATTCGCAAATGCTCCTTGACAGTTTTGAGTACGGGCGCGTTCACGTTCAAGAGAAACTCGAGGACCGTGCTCTCGGGGAGATACCGGGCCGCTTTGTCTCCCAAGTTCCGTAGCGCGTCTTCAACGTCGATCGACTGTAAAATCGAATGAAACTGGCGTCACGAGGTGGAACGAAGGGAAATTCTTAGCTTTGTACATTCGGTATTTCGAATTCGAAGTCCCTCCCACCCTGCCCGCCTGCGAACGATTCTTTGTAGCCTCGTGAAACCTCTGTCCGACTGTGCGCACAGAGCGTGGCATGCTCACATCCCCTTTAGACAGTCTGCAAAATTACGAACCTTTTCACGCACCGCGTTTCCAATATACTCGCATAACGTGTACACCTTTATTAGACAGTTTGAGACTTGCTTTAGAATCTCGTTCAACGTGCGAGCCTCTAACGTTCCTATTAAAGTTGGCGGTATCGTGTAGACATGGCACCATCCCGAAAAGAATCTCTGCAAGTGCAATATATACATGTATACGCGCTTATCTTTTTTAATGCAGATGCATACGTGCACCACATATCAGACCACCGACTTGATGAACGTGATGATACGAAGGCAAGGGAATTGCTTTTCCGAATTTACATTCATCGTTCACCGCGGCGTACATAAGCTCGTAGTGCTTATTAATGATATCTTCCCACGCCTATCAAGAGGAATAAATCTCTGTCTTATTTCCATTTTTTTGCTTCAGGAAACAAATAACGACAAGTAGATGGAGGAGTAAATGAGAGTCGCGATCGCAAAAGGAAGATTGTACAATTCGAAGGTTTGCAATTCAAATAAGTGATAATTTATTTTTACATTTCTTTGATATAACGTTACATAATGTGCAGGTGCATGTGTTCGCAGATACCTCTAACACGTGAACGTAACACGTCGGATAAACAAGAAACAGTCCTGTGATGGGCATGTTGTTGTAATCCACGCGCAAATCCTGAATAATATTTTCCATTCTCTACAAAATATATGATAAGTTACATAAGAGGTAGACTTTTCAATTACGATTTGTACAATCGGAATTTGAATATCGTTTTGTAAGAGTATTATTTCTTTACAACGAGAAATTATCTCTGATATTTACACACTACTTTCATCGAACGTTACTGTTAGAGTAACGTCGCGAATTATATTTAATGTCTTTCAGAGTATAGATCGTTCAGAGATATTGTTACAGTCGCAATTACAAAAGATACGACACATATAATTTATGATGGCACCCACCTTCCGCAAAACTTCATGAGTTCCGCTATATTCCCCGAAGTAAACTACTCGCGTAATGTAACTTTTCTAAAAGAGAACACGACGTACATTTCGAGAAAGAAGAACGATAATAAAAACTTTACTAGGTTCTTACAATTAGTATCATTTCTGTTTAATTTTTAATATAATAAATTTGTAAAGAAATGTTTAAAGGTGAATTTTATATCAGTGTTTCAGTATCATTTTCATTAAAAGTTTTTAATTATAAATGTATATTAAACGGTCAAATAACTTACATAACCAACAGCGCGAAGATTATGTTGCACCACATCTAAAACGCTTTTTCTCACCGGTTCAGTTAATGACTCCATTAGCTCTCGACGTATTTTTACTCACTAGACATTAATGTATGTTAATTATGTGACATTCTTCTGTTAACTTCGTAAAGTTATCTCGCGTAAAAGCAGAGAATCTGCGTAATGTCTTTATATGTTTTTATATAATTTCAACACGCACATAAATATAAAGCACATTGGTTAAAAAAAAAACCAGTCTGAATATATCCAAAGAAATTCTTTTTATTCTACATACTTACTTTGAAGTTATTTTCGTTTATTGCAGATTTTATATACGCAGTGAATAAAAATAACATATATACATTAGCGTCATGAATATTTTAATAGAGAAATATGCATCAAAGATCGAAATGCTCTGAATCATGAATAAATGAGAATGAATTAAAAAGTAAAAGCGGAGAAGATAAATCAGTGATGCCCTCGGATAAAGGACGATCGATATATGCATAAAATAAAATAGTCAAATAATTATTTTTTATAATCAGATTTTTAAAAATATATTTATCAAAATTTTCTACACTATAATAATTGCTTTGACAATCCAGAGATCCATGTAATCTAATTAATTCATAAATAATGGATACATTGTAATTAAAGGGTCGCTAAAAAAAAAACTAATTGTTACAGGATTGTGCAATAAACGATTTTGTGTTTTAATTCCGTACGAAATATCTGATTACGCGTTATCACAATCGAGTTAAAATCAATCTCAACATTCCATTATCGCACTTATTGTAAATAACTAGTATTCACGATTTAGTAATCACATTGCTAGATCGCGAATGATTTCTAAGTTATTTTTTTGCTATAACTGGTAGCAATGGTGGTGTCGGTTCGCTGGGATTACCTAGCCATACGGATTTACTAAAACGTCCCTTTATAACGGGCGCTTGCCACTTGTTACTGCACACGACGGTAGCGGTCGGCTTCTCCGTCGTGACCGTGGCTATGCTTACAGTCCTGAAAAAGTAACAAAGATTATTTAACAGGGAAAAAATCGTGCAGATACCGCGGGCTATGTCTCCAGTTTAACAAAGTGAAATAAAACTATAAAACGAGATAATTTATAATACGAGATAATGAAACAAATATATTGCGTGCAAACACATAACTACTGCGGCAAAGAATTTTCACACTTGGCAGAGCAAGGAAGGAGAAAATGAAAAAATATTCGTGACGCAGAAACAGCATTTATTAATGAAAAATGTATTACAAATCTTTTCTTGAACGCCATTTATTTTATAGTAAATTTACGGAAAAATAATTTCTCCAAATTTGAGTATGTATTGTGAGGATTTCTTCGGAGCCTGCTATAATAATACATACTCATCCTATTTATATCCTCCACCCATATCCTCAAAAATTATTTATACATTTTATCAAGAGACACGGTAGTGTCTTGCGCCAAGTGTAGTAGTAGTAGTATCAAAGAAAAATTTTTAGCGGGCAAAGCGCGCGTAGCACGCGAGACACACCGGGGCTCTTATACGCGAGTTCGACGATTCCAGAGACCTTATATTATTGGATCTCATTAACGGCTAATATTATATACCAATTGTTTTGTGACAAACGTTGCAACGTTTTAAAATTTTAATAAACAAGAAAGTTTAGATGAGTAAATAAAAAAAGGATAATTTTAATAAAACATAAAATTACAATAAAAGTGCAAGTGATGGTATAGCAGTAATAGTGTAATATTTATAATAGTGTAAACGTGTGATTGTTTCTAAAAAGAAAACAAACTCAACATTAAAGACGCGATTATAGGAATATATAAATTATAAACACAAAAAATAAAACAATAAGGATGGATGGAGAATATAGGTAAATCACAATTTTCGTGATAACGATCGTACGCTTCATATTTTTCTATCTGGCAGAAATTAACACGTCAATAAACACATAAAATAATTCGCGATTGTCTATTCTAGAAATTGATTAGGTCCTCTAATGCCAAGGTACTTGACTTGGATGACTGATGGTACCCAGTTTGTAGTACCTGGTGGTAGACGGCATCTGTTGAGCTGGTGTAGACGAACTCGGCGGAGTCGCTACAACAGGAGTTTCAGCACCCTGAGCTGGAATGCCGTCTCCCTTAAGAACAGAGATGCATTTCCAATTGTTAATGAAATTGTCTTTCCACAATCGGACGCAGCCGTCGTCCCCGGAACTCGCTAAAATCGTTCCCATGCAATTCCAGCTGACACGCCAGACTGTGCAGTAATGATCATCGAACTGCGCAACTACATTTGTTTCGAAATGCGACACCCCGGTCTGCGTACTCTCACTGAAAAGAAAAAAATAGTATACATTTAACTTCCAACTTGCCTATAATTCTTTATGCATCCTGAGGTATTTGTACTTACTCTGTCGGTTTCAAAGTGACTATCCGTACGTCTTTCGTAGCTATGGCCAGTGTGTGGAAATTTCTGCCTAGATTAGGAGCAAACGCAATATCGTAAACAGCATCCGTAATGCTCGATAATGTCTCAGCCTTTATCCAACGTCTACTATTCTCAGAATATTCATAAATAAAAATTTTTGCCCCAAGCGTAGGATTTGGATCATCGCTACCGACCGCTATCATAGGCGGATGTAATCTGAAATATATTTTTGTCAAATGTTAATACAGACATTAAAATATTTCACTTCGTTTCATTCATTAGGCATCTATGTATAAGTTTTTCATTTTTTTTATATAAATAATGAATATTAATAATGAAAATTAAAAAAAAAAGAGATAAAAGAAGGTACAAGTACATTTACCTTGAGAGAGATGGATTCCACGTAAGACAACTACACGAAAGTTTGCAGTTGATATCATGCTGTAACGTCCACTGACTCAAATTCATGATATCCGGTGCCTCGTATATCCGAATGAATCCATCCGCGCTACAAGTGGCCAGTAGAAGGCCCAATGTCTTTGGTGCGAACTTTACATCTGTGACAGAGGTACGTGAGTCAACTAAGTTTGTTCTCTTGATCCAATGCTTGCTGCCACGTGCTTCTGGCCCGGAGCCTTCGCCAACTATCGAGAAAGAGAAGAGACATAGGAAATAGCAGAATGTATTACCATTGATACTTATAACTACAGAGAGAAAAATTAAAACAATCTGTCGTACCAATCTCCTCCCAGACAGCAGCGGTACGATCGAATGAACATGTGGCGAGAACCTGACCGAATTCCGGATGCGCCCAAGTGACCTTCCATACCGATCCGCTGTGGGCTTTCCAAGACGCGGTTAAGTGCCAGTTTCCATGCTCGTCTTCATCCCAAACCTGTAATATGTTTCATTACATCTATAACACTTCATAAATAATACATACATTAACTCGGATAGTTCCCGCAGTTAATTAATTCTATATTATATATCTAATATGTGTTTAGCGAGAATAAGCGAACGAGAAAACTGAATTGCATTCCTTGTGTCTCTGTACGATTACCTTCACAAATTGATCACTGGAGCATGTTGCCATTCGTTCTCCATAGTAATCGTAGGCGATGTCATGTATGAGATCCTTGTGCTCCGCATTGATGCTATGCGCTTCGTACATCGTAAATGTAATAAATGCCAAGTGATAGACACTCGCGCAAAAGATTGTTTACTAAACACGCCACGCGTTAAAGGTTATGGCGCAACGTGCTCCGTGTCGGCGCCTGTCGGCGGAATCATAGGATATGCGAACCGCAGATACATGGACAGTAGTGACCTCTGCGCGTCATTTCAAACTTCCTTCAAATTTAATTACTAAAAATCTTTTTAAAAAATGAAAAAGTATACATATGTAAATATATATATAACATATAACGACAAGTTGATATCTGTTTGTCAAAAATTATAATTTTTGTTAATAGGCAAAAAATCTATGTATACATATAAGTATCATGTATGTAGATATGTATGTATATGTATGTGTATAATGTATGTATATTTTGTAATTTTTTTAAATTGATTGCGTTAATAAAAAATATTTGTCTTGTGATTATACCCTTACATTTATATAATGAATAATAATTAGG
>VBVR01000788.1:0-40035 GCA_011638315.1 Tetramorium parvispinum | reverse complement strand
ATGCGGGATAGTTCTGATTGGTTGAGCTATGACGGACGCTCTATCCCGCATCACGCATCACGCACCATGTGACCGCAGCCTTAGGATGATCTGTAGCGATGTTTACCGATTAATCGAAATGGCCGATATTTTCTTTTTTAATAATCGATTAAAAGGTTCGATATCTCCCTGTACTGATACATCGATTCAAATATCTAGGAAATTACTAGAAAATGGTGGACCAATCAAAAGTTGCCATCGTATGTCCATCAGCCTCTCATTAAGCCCGTATCAGACCATGGATTGGGATTGGCATTAGATTGAACCAATTTGACCAATTAGGACAATGTGTCACAGAATCACTTTATATTAACTTTATTCTGATAATCAAATTCTAATCTAATCCCAATTCGTAGTCTGATACGGGCTTTAGACGTTCTATTAATTTAGCACAATGGAAATAAATTTTAAGAGCGTCGCCGTATGATTTACACTTGTCCTGATTTGCTCCGATTTCAACGAGATAGCGCGATAGATGCAGCAGTCTGGCAGGCAGATAGACCCAGTGTACACACACTCACTCACTCACACACAACCACACACACACACACACACCAACGCATATATATCTATTCAGCAATCCCGTCTGGTGTGTCGATAGGCGGTGATCTCGTGCGGGTTTATCCGGACGTTTAGGACGTGGAGTGACGGAAAGAGGAAGGCAAAGGGGCGAGACGTTCCGCGTGCACGACCACGGCGACCAGTGAAAGCGGCCGAGCGTCGGCGACATGCAGCCACGACGTTTTTGAAATTCACCCGAGCGGAATACACGGCTGTCATGTACGATGACGTATAGACGTCAAGATCATACGGAGTACTTACTTTTTTTTCAGCTGTTATCATGGGATCTAGATTGAGGCAAGTCCGTTTCTCCTTCCCGAATGCGGAAAGTCGCGGATTCCGACCGAGTGAATCGAATTCCTTTTGAGTGAGGCATGTAACGAGGGGCACGGTTCCACCTTTGTCTCTGCAGTCAGATGCTTTTGCAATACCGAATGTTTCTGCTTCAGCAGAATTTTATTCTTTGACGATTGGCCCTTTATGTTTATTTCTACCAATGTAGATTAACTTTGATCTCGGTTTAACTTCTTTTCTATCTTTTTTTTAGTCCTAAGAATTGGAAAAAGATGGTTTCTCAAAGTCCGGTCCTCAAAGGGTTAAATTATGTGTAAAGATTTGTAATAACTTTTATTCCATATCTTTAATCGTATTTTCATATTTAATTTCAAAAGTCGATATTTTTAATTTTTATTTTATTTTATTTTTTATTTTTAATATTAATTTTTAATATTAATAGAAAAGTAAGTTAAATCGAGATTAAAGTTAATCCGCATTAGTAGAAATAGACATAAAGGGCTGGTCAAGAAATGGACATTAAAGGGACATTTTACTAAACTTTTGAATTTTGTAAAAGGATATTTAATTATAATTTATTAAAACAAAATTTTTCTTGGCGACAAAATCCGATTTTCAAAGGGTTAAATAATGTCTAAAGACTTAAAGTACTTTTATTTCATATTTTAATCGTATTTTTATATTTAATTTCAAGAGTCGATATTTTAAATTTAATATTAATAGAAAAGTAAGTTAAACCAAAATTAAAGTTAATTTTCAAATTTGCATATTTTTAATTTAATAAAAGTTTATATTTTTCTTTGAACACTCATTTTATTTCTGGGAAAATTTTCAGGCAAGAATATTACAATTTTATCAGCATTGCAATTGGAGATAAGACCAAGTTTAATGTGTACTTAAAATCTGAGTGAAATTCAATAATCAAGTTATATTTTCTGAAATACAAATAATAATAGTAAGCTAAAAAATAATATTTCATATATTGTATTTATCAGGCAATCGATTCCAACTAATTAGTTTTGAATTTTAGAATAAATATTTGCAGGATTTAAAATGTACCTATAAGTAGTTTTTATATAGTAAAGAATCGAATCATTTACAAATAGTATTTGAACTTTAAGAATAAAGTCAATTTAATCCTTTGAGAATCAGTGAGTCTTTAAAGAGCCAGGGCATTTATTTTATTAAACGTTTAAATATTCTAAAAAAATATATTTAATCACAATTTACTGAATTCAAACTTTTTCTTTTGGCGAAAAATTCCAGTCCTCAAGATTAAAAAATGTATAACTTTACATTTATTTTTATTTTGTATTTTTATATTTAATTTCAATAATCGATAATCTAATATTTTTAATTATCAAGAAACAATAATGATTAATTAAAATAATTGTTGCTTTATATAAACGTTTATAATCAAAGATTCGAATTTTGGAAATAGTATTCTTGTTTTTCGAGGTGTTAAAAATTTTAAGTCCAAATTTCGTCCAAGTTTGAGTCAAGTTGAAAGTACTTTTATTTTTTGAAGTAATCAAAGAAGTTGAATAATTGAAATTTCATTGCAACACCTTTGAAGCTTGCAAGTTGCATTTTACTCAATTTGCATAAACATTTTCTGTAACGTTTTCAGGGAAAATGTCAAACAACTTTTCGAATGCTTCTGCGAGGTAGCCGCGCCAATTGGGGAGAAGCCAGCATGGATACTCCAGAAATATCCCAGTTCCTTTTTGGATGAAGAGATACTTAAATCCGTTCCTAAATTTGCATATCCTTGCGAATTTGAAAAGTACGTTGAAACTAATTATCGTACATGTGACTGTGAATCTTTTGTATTTTCCTTTTGTTGTAATATCTTTCTGTTTTAGTGTGCTGGTACAGCACTTTTCGTTTGTGCTTACCAGTATAGATTCAAAATGGACCTTTGGATTCTGCCGTCACGATCCCAAAACGGAAACGGCTCTGGTAGTCCTGAGCGCGCTTCCATGGCACGAAATCTTTTACAAGTTGGTCAAAATTTATTAATTATGTACTCATATGAAATCAAGATCAAGATATTAAACTGAGTTTTCATCGTAGATTACTGAATCACATTGCATCCTTGACCAGTAATGCCAGCGGGGAAGATTTGTGGAAGTTTCTTGAAAATGTACATTCGTGTGGAGTTCCAGTGCCTGGAAACTCCGTATCTATCCCTCTACCAAATTCTACAGTGGTAAATTTATTGTTAAGTCATTATTTGTCACACTGACAAGCTTATTTAATAGGATAAATTTTAAGACAACTTTTTGTGTGATACAGACTGTTTCCTGAATTTTTTAAATATTTTATATATCACGTTACTTTGCACGCACTGAAAATATTTTATTCCTTTCAGAATTTTATTTGTCAAAGCCCAAAACAGTTTCAATTACCTAGTATCCCTGAAAATGTAAGTAATATTATCAAAACAACTTAGATATTTGAAAGGACATAAAAATAATTTACAAGAAATTTGTCTATATTGTCTATATATTGTCTTTGAATATAAAATTATCAGATATCTCTATATGGTGGTTTTACTGTTTCAGAGAAACTTGACTGAATATTATAGCGCCGTAGATTCGCACAATATGATGATGATATTCGCGTCTATGTTGTATGAACGCCGCATCATCTTTATTTCGAAACGCCTGTCGAGGTTGAGTGCATGCGTGCAAGCGTGCAACGCTTTAATTTATCCAATGATTTGGCAGCACATATACATCCCCGTTCTGCCGTTATCATTAATAGATTATTTATTAGCGCCTATGCCATTCCTGATTGGAGTGCCTACCTCGACGCTTCAGGTATTTACAATAAAAATCTCTCCCTTTAAGAATATTTAAAATAATACATGTGTCTTGTATGTGCATTTTAATATTTTATATATATTATATACATTTGTAATATTTAATATGTTATTCATTAGGGCATTATGAATTAATCAGCGGTTTTTAGTGCGAATAATAATGTTTAATTTGCATAATTCTACAATTTTCTCAACGTTTCAGCTCTTAATGCAAATTAAACATTATCATCGTACTAAAAACCGCTGGTTGACTCACATTGCCCTATTGAATAACACATTGATCTTCGAGAGTTTTATATTGTTTGTAATATTTGTTTGCAGAAAGTACCCAAGACTGATTTGGGAGAAGTTGTGATTTTAGACGCTGATAATAATACGATCGAGTCGCCGTTTCAAGATCTAGAGTCTTTACCTCAAGACGTAGTGCGTAAAGCGACATACCGCCATGACACAATTAGATGACGTATCCTTCAGGATTAATAAATGTCTTAAGTAATAAAATAAAAAGTTTCCGTGTTGCAGGTAACGAATTTGAAGAAAGCGTTGCGCAACAGGCCAGCTCTTCTTGGAGATGGCGTATCGAGGGCATTCCTGCGTGCGCTGGTGCAGTTAACTGCAGGTTACAGAGAAGCGTTAACGTTGCAGCAGGGTGAGCGTATTACGTTCAATCAAAACGCATTCGTCGAAAGCCGGCCATCCTCCATGCAACCCTTTTTACGAAAAATGCTGGAATTGCAAATTTTTCAGCAAGTAAGTGCGTTGTGGATACCACTCGTGATTATAATCACTTGATTATAATTGTAATATTCTCGGTATTTTCAGTTTATAGAAGAAAGGCTGAACATGCTCAATTCGGGGCTCGGGTTTTCGGACGAGTTTGAGATGGAAGCATGCAGCTATTCGGCCAAATCGAGCAGTAAATTTATGCAACAGTACAGGGAATGGACTTATACTATGCGAAAAGAAAGCTCCGCATTTTTCCGTAGTGTAAAAGACAAGGCACGTTATATAAACATTTTAATTAGATCAAATTCAATATCGATACAATTTATCTCCAACATTTAGTATTGCCTTTATATTATGAAAGAAAATAAAATAACGTTTTATTAATCTGCCATCTTCGATTGCAGGCCAATCCAGCAGTAAAATATGCTGTTAAATCAGTAAGTTTACAGCACATTACTTTGCATTGTATATTCGTTATCTCTTTGACTTTTTGCACGTTATTCATATTTTTCTGCATTATTTAATATCTATTAGGAGATAGTAATACTCGATATAAGAAATATGTTATAATAATTGCTATCCACAGGTGAAAGATAAAGGCAAAGATATGAAGACGGCGTATAAAGGATTAAAGTGGAAAGGTGTGTTTTCGTGATGTTGATAATCTTTATTGTTATTATTTTATTATATTAAGTATTCATTTATAAATGTTTGTTTGGAGGACAGGACGGGCTAATAGAAGTGAAACCACCATGAGATTTCACCAGCCACGATCGGCTCCTAGCTCGCCTACGTTAGACAGAAGACCTGTTGGATTTACATCCCCGCCAAAGTCTCCAAATGGTGTGTCAGCGGCAACTAGTTACCGAAAGGAGTTGCGTTATAGTAATTTTACTGACACAAGGTATATATAATCGTTTACGCATTGACTACGATTCTCTTTGTATCACTAATACAATTTATTTTTTTACTAAAAAACTTTATGATGAAATTATCGAAAAGTGAATAGTCTGTAAAATTTTATATTTATTTTGTCATGTGTATATAATTTTGTTTTATTATACATGTATGTATGAACAGAATATTTTATATAACATTATAATAAGTTGCTTTAAAAAAAAAAATGTTCTTGTTTTTCATAAGCTATTTAAAATTGGTAAAGGGAGTTTAAAAATATTCAATCTCATAAAAAGCTTATAAAATTATAAAAACTCAAAAAATTACAATTAACAATTTCGGAGAAAATACTTTTAATATTTTATATAAGACTGAAAGCAATTGTTACAAGATTAAGAAATAAGATACATGTAATAGGAAATTATATATACAATGAAATTTTATTATGTTTATTATTATTTATATTACAGTCGGAAACAATACTCACCCTTAAGTCCAAATTCCCCCGAAGAATCAGACTCTTCGTTGGAGCGTATAAATATAGATCTTATGCACGAACTTCGAGATGTGATATTTCCAAATACACCGCCCGTGGATAGGACGGTAAGTCTTCCACACAAGTTTTCACACAATACTTATGCGTTAGGATCTTGTGATTTACACAAAGAGGACAATATTATTATCAAAAACGATAAAGGTATATCCGCATAAATAAAACATTGTACCTTTTATTCTTTTACAATTGCACACATATTTTCACGCTTTCATTTCTTGGCTGTAGCAAAAAATATTTAACATGTCGTAAGCGAATTTGGTCCAGTTTTTTCATTAATGAGTTATCTGTTTGCTTTAGTCATATAAAAATCTCTGTTGCTTTTTGTGAATCGTTTATCCATGTCTTCAACAAGCGATGGATCTTATCATTTTCACATCTAACATTATAAGAGAAAATAATTGTATACAGCATGTCCTCATAAATTACGAAATATTAGATGTATGCATAGATGTGGCCGATTCGTAGGGAGATATTGTGCATGTTCACACTTGAATCATCCCCGTCCACCAAAGTTTTTCGATTCTTCTAGCCACTATAATCATTTAAATATTTACCTGTCTTGGTAAAACAGTTACTTGGATAAATTAGGTTGTTGACATGTTAAAGATATCTTTTTACAAATATTGATTGATTTATTAAATGCATTTTATGCTATGCACCATCTCTGTATTATTAAATATAATGGCACACAATTTTGATAGTTTCAAAATTTTACAATTTTGACTAATAGTTTCAAAATTTCATAAAAATTCCTCGTGTGCCATTATATGCATGCGTTTTGAGAATCGATAGATATCTGCTCTTTGACCATGTTTAATAAAACGTAGACATTTCGTAAGTTGTATCAGTTGATGTCTTGTAAAAAAAGGAAAAGTAAAGATTTGTCATGCATCACTTTCAGTTGAAACCAGTACGCAGTTTAGACAGCTTGCGACCTGCATGGAGTGGGCACTTACGGCACGGCCCTCCACCTAGTACTGTCATTACAAATCCACGTAAAGTCTCCTCGACAAAGCAAATCTTGTTCTCCTCCTCCTCTTACCCCCTTCCCCCGAGCAGTTCGGTTAATCAGTCGAAACCGTTTACTTCCAACTCTGCAACTGCAAAGCCAAACAGTACCGTGGAGAACGAAACATCACCTCCAACTGTATCACACAATCAAACTCAACCAAATCAATTTTTAATTCATGAATTGCACAACGATTTCATGAAACCTATCGTCAACTTGTCATCGTGTATTCGTGAAAAGGAGAATGCAAAGTCTGAAGAGAAATCTTCAAACGATCGAAAGTTCAATCCGAGAGACATTCTTACACGCGCCGATCCAATTCAAAGTACATGGGACGGCGAGCCTTTCGACAGGCCTTTCAAAACGTCAAATTTCCTTCACGAAGTAAATGAGGACGATCCTTTCGATACAAGTAGAGTATTCACGCCCACCTATTTGCAGCAAGCTGCACCACTTTTTCAATCCGTCATTCCCTCGACGCCAGTTCAATCTCATCCATTGTCACATCCATTCGATACTACATCCCGCTCTGCACAGGCTAAGGTAAACATCATCGTTCACTATCTTTTTATATCAGTAAAACGTTCCAATCAATTTTTAGTTGGTTGGGCCCGTAAATTTCATAAAAATACAGTACTCGAGATGTTAGATTTACTGAGCTTAATTACAAATGCCAGAAACCAACTTGAAAAAAATTAACTGCTGTTTTTCAGTATCGAGAAAGCATTAATTATTATAACGAATCAAAGAATTTACAATAGCAAGTGATAAAAAAAGGACTGTGAAAATATACAAATTAAGTTGTATAAAGGATTCAAGTTTCAAATCTCCAATTCGATAGTAAAATTTTCAACAAAGAGATTTAAGATTGAATTATTGAATAATTTAAAAAATAAAAACTCGGTAAATTTATGTCTCTAAAATTTGCTTTTTTATATTTCCATTTGTCGTGTTTTTTGTCCTCAACTTTTGGCTATGGTAAAATAGTAATTCGTACAAACGCATTTAAATTGTCAAACAGTAATTTCCAATAATTTTAATAATATGTATACAGAATGAACTGTCTTAATGCATCTTTACGTGCTTGAGCTATATTTTTTTATTTTAGAAAAAAATGTTGGAAAAAATTAAAGTTTTACAGTTTTAGAAAGACATGCAAATCTTTTATGGTGTAAACTTTTTTACGAAATGTTAAAACATTCATTTTTCAAAATAGAGTTATATGATTTTTTAATAATTCGATTCTTCAAGTTATTCTGTATTCTGTAAAATCATAAAGTTATTAAAATTATCAAGGAAAATCAAATGCATACATTTGCAAGCACATCAAGTCAATCATTACACTAAAAAAATAATTTTCACAATTGAAATTCGCGTTATCCTCTCACATAGCAAATGTTGCCTCAAATTATTAATGAAACGATCGGTACGTTTTTTTTTCTTACAGGACTCTCCCGAAGTCCCAGATTTAATACGACTAGATTCAACAAATAGCAGCGACGATTTCGATCCGCTTCTATCTAAATCTTCCGAATTTCCGAGCACAAAGCAGATGAGTCAATCGTTACATTTGCCCGAAATGGGCGAAGGTCTTAGTAATCCTTTATATCCTTATTTTCAACAACCGGTGCACAAAAACAATGAGAAGCCCAAGACTTCCGAGAACGTAGGTGATATGGATTTATTACAGGCGTATGGTATAGACTTTAACAAATTTAGCTTATCCAATGGCGATAATTCATCTGCGATAAACGCAGCGGCGTGTAATCGAAGTGACAACAGTATTAACGACACGATGGACACATTCAGTTTACCGCTGAATGCACCTGCCATTAAATCACAGAATAACTGGACAAAGTTTGAGTAAATATTAGTATTTTATATACAGGATATCTGATAACAAGTATAAAATCTATAAGTAAAGAGGATTATGCTTACGGTCTGACCATCCGTCCTATATTACAGAGGACAGTCCTTTATTTTAGGTCTGTGTCCTTAGATTAATTTTTTTCTTGAAAACTTACTTTTATCCTTTATTTTTGAAAAGTCTTATAAAATGTCCTAGATTTCTTTATCACCTTTGTATATTTTGTATAATGTTTAAATAAAGATGTATTTCTTTTTATATATATAATTGTTTTAGTTTATAAAATTTTACTTTTTTTATATAAATATATATTCAGGGAAAAAATATTAATGATAATAATAAATTTAGATTGCACTTGTTTGTGGAAGAAGGATAGATGGCGATGTCCTTTATTTTCTCAAAGAAATATGGTTACTGTAATTATGCTGAATAAAAAAGTTTATCTATTTTGAGATTATGATAGTAAATAAGGAGAAATTAATTAATAAAGATGTTTGAATCAGCTTGCTATGCGTCACGTGCAGCCGCAGAGAAAATTGATCTGTACAATTTTTTAGGCTTGATAAATTTACAGACTCGAGCACAGTTATCAGATACCCTGTGTAATTAAAATATATAGTGTATATACATACATATACATATATACCCAGTTAGCAAAATATTGGTAGAATGTCAGCAGATTGGCAATAGTTTTGATCAAAATGTTAACAGACTGAGCTCATCCGAGGTCCCATTCTGTTAACATTTTGTTGACAGAACTTGTTAACATCCTATGTCAACAGATTGAACATCAGCAGAAATCAAGCAGCCTGTTGACAGGATCTGACGATTCACAGGTTCTGTCAGCAGTTTTCTAACATTATCAGATGTTACAGAGTCCGTTTGAAATCTGTTGCTTTTCTGGCATCAGATCCTGGCCTCATATCCTGCTCGATTTCTGCTGTCAGTCTGTTGACATAGGATGTCAACAAATTTTGTCAGATTTTTGGCAGCAATTTTTAACATTATCAGATATTACAGAGTCTGTTTGAAATCTGTTGCCTTTCTGACACTCAGATCTTGGCAGCAGTCTCTGCGTATAATCTGTCTTTTCAGGTTTGGCTGTAGGGTATTTATATATATATATATATATATACACACATATATTGTGTGTATGTATATACATACACGTTACAATTGTAAATATACCATTAGTACCTTTTTGTTATGCATTTAGATACCTCTACCATCGAATATTCGTTAATGCTCCTTTATAGGGTCATCTCATCGTGTCAGCCAGCAATTATCTTGCTATATACACAATCATCCGAAATACTGTTTCGCGCCGTAAACGACGAATACTTTTGTACGTCCTCTGTATATTTTTTGTATTAAAAGCCAATGGCATCCGTGCATGTACATTTCAGCCAGCGCAATATTTCTATTTCTATTGTATCGATATCTTTTCCATTATTATTCGTTCACAGAGACATGCGAGAACGACATTTTTATTTGATAGCAACAGCATAATAAAGATTCGAGGAAATAAATTTTAGGACGAATAAAAAATTTAGATACTTTAATGTTGATTGATATACATAATAATGCATTAAAAATTCGCAAAAAAAGATATATTGTATTGATAAAAATAACAACATTGTATATTGCGTGTAATACTGTTAAGTTTTCTCTTACGAAATTCAAAGGTATCGTTATCATTTCTACATTACATTCTCCTCTATATCCACATCTTACCAAATTTTCATGAAATACTCAATTACATGAGTACAGTTTTATAAACATTTGTAGACGCTAGGTACCCAAACGTATTAACTGTAACGAAAGCGACTGCATATAGCGAAGGAAATTAAGTGAAACGAACATACCGTACAATTTTATGATTTAGATTGTTAGATATATCAATTTTAATAATTGTTGCACATTTATTGGCAATGCTTTATAATAAATTAATGCGAAAAAAAAAGATGCACCATTTCTAGCACATTTATCATATTTGTTATTATCCCGTTATCGTATCCCATGTAAACACATTCTTATATCCTTTTTGTATATTTTGAAATTTATCGAAATATAATTTATACATTGTACCGACCAAATTTGAGACCATATATAAAAATATTCCAGTGGAATTATTTAAAAGTTCAATTCATTATTCAATATTTTTTTCTTAATTTGAATATGCTAGAATATTTAGGGACATTTTTTACATAAAGATTTCGAATGTGGAGAGTAAAATAAAAGGGTACGCAAATTTGCAATCTTATACAAAATTCTATTTCTTTTACTTTTTAGAAATAGTATACTTGACACGAGATATAAAAAAATATTCTACAAAATATCAAAACTATATTCGTATACGCATTTGCAGAAACGCAACTAAAAGCACAGATGATCCAGAATAAAATACTGGAATATACTACTAACAAAGAAGTAAACGAAGCCAATAAATCTGCATTAAAAATGTTTCCAATAATAAACCCAATCATAAACAGTCAGCAACGATAAGTACTGTAATCATAGTTCTTTTTCATGTCAAACTAAAAGAAAAATGGGAGGTTTGTTGTATAGCCAAATTAAAGATGAAACTAGCAAATTTATTTCAGAGAAAGGAATGAATGGAAAATAGGAAATATATCAAGTAAATAATATAATAAATAAAAATATATAATCCAATTTTATACTAAATAATGTGTGCAATCAAAAGGCATTTACTTTTAAAATTGCGTTACAATGCTACCAAACAACTGGCGCGTCAGCGGCATTTATGCAATATAAGCAAGTGCGTTAATAATTGCGTTATTATGCTTTATACAGTACAAATTCCTAGTGACAGATAGCACAACACAAAGTTAACGCCTACAAAATTAATGAAAGCTTCTTCCTTGGATTTTCGAATTTTTGATTGTAATTCCTTCAAAAAACACTTTCTTTTTGCTTAGAATTTTGATCTCTAATTAAAGTATCTTTATAAACACAATCATTTATAAAGTTTACAATTATTATTAATTGTTTAAAATTAAGTCAATTGACTTTCTAAAACAATCTGTAACAAAAAATCTTTAACAGGATATTGTATTTACAAACATTTAATCCAAAAGTCAAAAAATTCTGAGTAACATAAAAAGTCAATATCGGTATCAAATTCTCTCCCTGATGGAGTGAACTGAAATGTTTGCGAAATCGTTGTCGGAATCAAACCGAATATAAAAAGGCTACAAAATCAGACATTCAAATAAAAAATTTTTTTCTAATTTTACATTTAATAACTCTAAATTGAATTGAATATACAAATTTTCGTAGATCAAAGCATCACAGTTTTAAACAAAAAGAAAGCAGACTTTGAAAGGACGAAAATCCAAAAACAAACAAAAAAACTTTGTTGTTCTGTAGCTTCTCTTTGTTGAGTGATCTTTGTTTTAGACACAGCAAATGACTGTATCGCCTCTGCCGTGTAGGAAGTAGATTCTTGGGAATCTAAAAAATTCTTTTTACATAAACTTACATTAGAAATTTTCTAACATAAATATCATTTTTAACGCACGCGCAAAAAAGTTATAAAATAGACCTGTTATTTTGTATACATCTTACAGTCATCCGCACATTTTCGCACGTGCATAGAAATTCATATTTAATCCGAATTTTAAACGGAAGGAAAGTATAATTTCAGGGTAAATTTCCTATCAACTCTATAAATAAGTTACTCGTTGTTAAATAATTTGCTAAATAAGTAACTTACATAATGAAAGTTTTCTATGGATTTAGTGTCTACATTGTTTGTAAGACCATTACTGCATCAATTATTTGTTGCAATTCGCCCTCGTTATTCGCCAATTTTTCCTTGTTGTTCTTCTGAACGTCCAGAGGCACCTTTACGTTGTAATCGGGTACGACTAAATCTTGTTTCAATTTTTCTATAGTCTCGATTAGTTGTCCTTTCTTTTTTTGCAGCTTTTCCAGCTCTTTCTTCGAATCGATCAAACCCTACAAAATACAACGTGTGATTATACAATGATAATAATTAAGTAAAAGCCTATAATACATGGCATGAGATGTGTAATTACCTTTAGTAAAAGATGCACTTGGACCTTGTCGGTTACAGTAACAATAGCACAGCCTACCGGTGGTTCTTCCATGCTGAGAGTCGAATATGCAAGAGTTTCTATGAGCAATTTATACCGGACGATCTTCTCCTTCAAACCTGGATCGCTACACGCGAGATACGCGTCGGTTTTCGTTTTATTCGGTAAATTGTACGTCGCGCGAGCAGATCGGACATTCTTAATTATTTTCTGCGCAAAGTCAACGTCCTTCTCGATCTCTCGGTTTCTCCAACCACACTGAAATTCATATATCAGAGGTGACACGGTTGTGGCGCTAGTTTAATCAATCATCTTGTAAATATATGATTACTTACATTGGCATTGTCCGGATACGGACTTACACATATACTCGGATATATTAACTTCTTACGAGGTAAACGTTGATAAAGCTCCTCCGTGATGAACGGCATAAATGGGCTCAGCAAACGCAATCCTACGTCCAGCGTTATAAATAATACTTTCTGAGCCGCCAATTTAGCCGCATTATCTTCGCTTTGGAATATTGGCTTGAGGTATTCCTAGATAAGTAGACAAATCGTTGTATAAAAAGATTTTTTTTCTCCATATCTCATTAAAATAATCAATTGTTACTTACCAGATAAATATCACACAAGTCATATAGCCATAAATTGTAACAAGTAGAAGTAGCTAACGCAAAGTCATACTGTCTTATTGCTTCGTCGCAAGTCGCGGCAGCGTAACCAACCCGCGATAACATCCATAAATCTACATTTGTCTCGTTTCCAGTCAACTGTATTAGGAAAACGTGTAAATAAATGAAATTTTTTACAATTTTTTCGAACAAAAGAATTATTTGTATATTAAATAAAGCTCTTCTTACCTCAAATGTATCGTCGTTATTGCGTTGACGTTCGTTATGTTGCGTAATGTATGCAAGCTTGGGTATGATTTTATTTTGTTCCGCACGAAACACGGCCTTTTCTTCATCCGTGAAAGTACCAACGTGATCGTACCAACGTTTGATGTACGGATGCCTCGCGAGGTCAATATTCAATTTCTTCAAAGAGCGGTGAACGGACGAGTCGAGTTGCGAGGGAGTATAACCGTCGAGGTACGGGTAATCCGCCAAATAATTATTTAGCGCTTCCTGTACGCACGTTTCGTTCAAAGTCGACTGGTACCACTCGCCATCTCCGACCATGTCGATACAATTTACGTTGCGTTTCTGTACAAAAATTCATAATTACATATCTTTACAATCGTCCTACAATACTTTATTCACTTTACTTTTAAAATGAGATTTTGTTTACAATCAAGATTTAATTACATTCATCACTTTTAATAATCTTCTTCTTGTATAATTTTATTTTTCATTTTTAAACTTAAACCTAATCCTGTCTATTTGTACTCTACTCGTAGCTTTTTTCTTTCCTATTTATTTTTATTACTGCTTCTGATTTTTCTACGCTCTTCCTTTTTCCTTTTTCCAATTCAAATTTTTTTCCCTTAAATACATCACTGTTTAATAGAACATTAAAATTTACCACATCATTTGAATTCTCGCATTTAAATTGAGACCCGAGATAGGTGAGGGCGAATTTCGTAGCGTTCCATATTTTATTGCAGAAAAATCTGTATCCTTGCACACGAAGTATATCGAGATTTATATCTCGCCCTTGAGTGGTATAGGCGCAGAGCGCGAATCGCAAAGCATCCGTGCCACATTCGGGAATGCCTTGCGGATAATCCCGCTTCTGACCTTCTTGAGCTCGTTCAAGCTCCTTTGGATCCAAATTCGAATCCAACAGTTGTTTTTGAAGATCCTGAAAGAAAACAAAATACCGTTGGTTTAAAAATTTTACGGAATATTTTACGGTAAGAAATAGCAAATTCTTCTTCCTACACACTTCTAAAGATATTCCTCTAATCACATCCATAGGATCAATCACGTTTCCCAAGGATTTACTCATTTTCCTTCCATGTGCGTCTCTTACCATTGCATGCAGGTATACTTCCCTGCAAAAGAGATAGATTTTAATTTCTTTGTACAAAAAAATATCGATATTATGAACGTATTTGTGACGTACTTAAAAGGCAACTGGCCCAACAGTTTTTGGCCCATAAAGACCATCCTAGCAACCCAAAAGAAGAGTATATCGTGGCCAGTTTCTAATAACGTCCCCGGATAAAACGCCTTGAGCTCTGGAGTCTGAAAGGCACATTTTGTCATTTAGAAGCTACGTTCTTTACATAAAATCATTTCATAATCAATCATTCAACCGTTTTGTTTCTTAATTCTATATTGTGGTATACGTACTTTGTCTGGCCAACCAAAGACAGAAAATGGAAAGAGAGCGGAAGAGAACCAAGTGTCCAGCACATCGGGATCTTGCTCCGCAATAATGTCGTTTACGTTAACGCCCAACTTCTTGGCGGCTTTCTCTTTGGCTTCGGTTTCAGAATGCGCACTCACCCAGTATTCGTCTATCTATACGAGACCATTCTTGACTTATTTGAATAAAACTATTTAATTCGTTTTAAAATCACTTGATACGAAAAATAGTTACAATTTTCGAGGATTATTTCATAAAAATTACCATCTTTGTGTTTGCAGAACGAGACTTGATTGCATAGGCAGGAATGCGATGGCCCCACCACAACTGGCGCGAAATGCACCAATCTCTGATACCGTCCATCCAGATGTACCAAGTTTTCTTAAATTGTTCCGGAATTATTTTCAGGGCACCCGTGCTTACTGCATCCCTCGCTTTAGCAGCCATGTCGTCACACTTGACGTACCTGAGTGCGAGAAGAAATTTGATAAATTTCTTAAAAGAATTTGACAAATATAGTGTATAATGTATTGATTTACCATTGCGGTTTCACGAGAGGCTCGACGACGTCTTTCGATCGACTACATATGGGAATTACCATTGGATTATCTTTTACACCGATCAACAGATTTCTTTTCGTCATCTCTTTAATGATGGCCACTCTGGCTTCAAATCTCTTCATTCCCTGTAATCAAAGACTATTTAATTCCTATACTTGTATTTGTTTGATAAAATCTTTCTCGTTGAAAAGTAAAATTTTAATCTACAGTGTCCTTAAATATCATTTATAAAAAAGTATATACAAGATGACAAATTAAGGGCACAATAAATAGGAAAACACAAGACTTTTGTTAGTCGTATAAGATAAGAGGAACAGAGGATGATAAATGATACATAAAAAAATGTAAATCAACCACACTTCTCTAACTTTAAGATAATAAAAAAATTTTAAAGTTTATAGTGTAGTTACCCTGTTAATTCAACAATAAATTTTTATCGTTTTTCTAAGTTTCTTAAGTTTTATTACTCATGAGATTTTATTTAAATAACACTTTAAACTTAAAAAAGCGGTTTTCGTTAATTTTGCAAAACGTCTACGTCAATATGATCATTTTGAAATTACACTTAATTTCAACATTGTACAATTAATATATAACACAAAATTTTAAATTGTTTAGAGCTAAATTTTTTGAAATAAAAATTTTTCATTTATCATCTTGTAAATCATCCATATATGTATAAACATAAATTCAAAGTAATAAAAAAGTATTAAGTTTTAGCTTATTCTCTTTGAGAATAAAAATTTCAATTGTAAATCTATATATAAAAAGAAATATGATACCGTAAATTCTCCGTAATCTCCAATAACGTTTCCATCATCGTCAAAAATATTGATGAACGGCAGATTGTGCCTTTTTCCAACTTCATAATCATTCGGATCATGCGCTGGCGTAATCTTTACAGCACCTGAGGAATAGATAAGTTATCCTTGACTTACTTTCACTATAATATTACTTTCACAATAGCTTTACTTTCAACACGTATTTGCTGATTAATCAAGCAGTAGTTTACCAGTGCCAAATTCCATGTCGACAAACTCATCTGCCACGATAGGTATACGCCTGTCGCAGAACGGATGCTGCACATACTTTCCAATGTATCGTGCGTATCTGCTGTCCTTTGGATGCACCGCAACAGCGGTATCTCCCAGCATCGTTTCGATGCGAGTGGTCGCCACGATTATCTTGTCCTCCGAATCAACCAGCTGATACGCGAAAGACACCAAAACTCCAAATTCCACTTTCTTTTCATAGCCGGGTATCGAAAGCAGAGTCCGTCCATTTAATTCCACCTTGTCGACCTTTTTTTATTTAACAAATATATTAATAAAGATCTTTAAATTGGACCTTGTTAACTCCTAGAGGGCACACATATATTTGAACCCCAAGGGTCATACTGGGTCATTTTGACACAGTCAAGGTTTTTTTCGAATATCTTGGCTTCTAATTAATATAAAGATTTTTTTTTAAATATAGTGTGAACATCCCTTTTTATGATGTATTTCGATTTGTTAGGAAAAATAATGTTTCAATAACATTTTTGTTTTAATTTAAATTTAAAAAACGAGTTTTTTCAACTCCTGGAGGGCACACATATATTTGAACCCCAAGGGTCATACTGGGTCCTTTTGTTCAAAGTTGAATATCTTGGATTTTAATTGATGTAGTGTAAAAATTTTAACGTTGTTTTAAACCTCGGAGTATCCACTTTGAGATAGTATTAGTTGCTTATATCAATCTTTCAAAAAGTATAATTATAATAATTATAAAGTATAATTTGAAAATATAAAATACTGGTCAAATTGACCAAGTTCTCTCATTTTACAAATTTATAAAACTGTTAAAAGAAACTAATGATGAAATTTATTTACCCTTCTTCTAAATATTTAAACTAAATTATTCATTTAAAAAATCCACTCCTATATCTCTCCTTTTCTTCATACAAATTGAAACACTACGGAATGTACATACCGGGTCAAAATGACTCTGTGTGCCTTTTAGGAATTAAAAAAATGTCCAGCAGCTATATAGTACTCACTTCAATATCCGAAATCGCACTCTTTAAGGCGCACGACCAATTAACTAAACGACTGCTGCGATAAATATCACCTTCGTCGTGCAGGCGCACAAATGCCTCCGTTACGGCTCTACATAGTTTAGGATCCATCGTGAAACAAGCGCGGCTCCAGTCGAAAGAACCGCCAATCTTCCTCAGTTGCGAATAAATTCTGTCGCCTTTTCTAAAAAATGTTTCCAGTAAATAATCCAATTAAATATTATATACATTATGTTTCTCATGCAATTTTATAAGTTATTTAATATCTCGTTTACTTACTCATACTTCCACTGCCATATTCTCTTGATAAATTCCTCTCTACCGATGTCATGCCGGGACTTCTTTTCCTCCTTCCACAGCTTCTTTTCCACAACGACTTGGGTGGCGATCCCCGCATGATCGCAACCGGGATTCCAAAGTGTTGTACGACCCTTCATACGGTTCCTAAATCAAGTACAATTAAACAGTTAGGAATCAAGAATTGCAGGTCTACCTTTTTAAAAGTATGTTATAAAATTATATCCTAAATTCATGTAACATTTTATACCATCTGGTAATAGTGTCTTCTACGGCGTTGGTCAGAGCGTGTCCGAGATGTAAGAAACCAGTTACATTAGGCGGTGGTATTACCATTACAAATTTCCCCTTTGGATTCTCCTCCAATATATCTCTCTTCTAAAAGAAAACATTAATGTTAAGCACAGATAAGTGCGTTTCAAATCCAATGATATTACACAGGTCGGAGTTTTCATTTTTTCTGATCTTCAGTTTACTCACTCCGTATTCTGGCTTGAAAAAGCCTTCCTTCTCCCACCAGGCATACCACGCAGCCTCCACATATTGTGGACTGTACGTATCTGGCATCGGGCATATGACATTTTTCTTCTCTCCAGCCGGCGTATCGATGGTATACAAGATTGCTGTAGTTTCCTTCTTCTTGTCACTCTTCTAAAATATATTAGATCAATGAATAAATTATTAATATAGTGTGTAATTCTAGATTGATAAAATATTTATTGGCAATAAAAATAAATATTTCTAAATTATGCTGCAAATATTAGAAACTATACAAATACCCAGAATATCAAACTTATTCAAATCTTAATATCGATGTCAAAATCAACTTCTTTCTCCAAGAAGAAAAATTGTATTTCAATAAAATGGTTAAATATATTATTTTTTGCAAAATTAAAAAATTTAATAAAATATAAAATGTCCTCTTTTTTAAAGAGAATAGCAAAAGGTATCAAAGGATTCAATATCAATATCAAGGGATTAAACACTTAAAAGTAGTACAAATAAATTGGCGAATTAATCAGAAGGAAGGTCTAATGCCAACAAATTAGCAGCCTTAATTGGAATAATCTGGATAAAATTAGCAGCCATAATTGGAATAATCTAGAGAAATACAGTGGAGCAATCAACTGGATTTGAGAAAGGTTAGACCTCCATATGGACTCCAGAGACGGCGAGAGCCAGGATATTAAACGTCAGCGCGAGCTCACCTCCGGTTTCTCCTTGGCGCTCACCGGCTTCTCGGTGCCCTTCTTCTCCTGCTTCTGCTTAAACTTCTCCAGCTTGGCCAGCTTCTTGGCCTCCTTCTGCAGCTGCTTCGCCGACTTCTGCGGACCATTCTCCACGGTCGCGGTCTCGTCGTCCTTCGCATTGACCATTTTCTCCTGTTGCTTCGTGTCTCTTTTTTTTTTCTACAAAACAGTCCGCAAGTCCGTTTCCTGCTCGATATTCAAACAAACCGGCTTACGAAACGAACGCGACGATTGCGAGGACGACCACGCTGCCTGTGCGCCGCGCCGTGTCGTCAGCGTCAGCGCATGTGATTTCCAATGCTTTTGTACTTGCGTGTGTTACGTATGCGCAAGTCCGTCCATACGCACACATACGGGAGTTCGAGTTGCGCTCGCAATCGAAAATTGCGAGAATGGACGTTGCAACACGTCTCCTACGTAGGAAACTAGTGAACGGAAGGAGAATTGCAGTATAGACTGTCGAATATGTAAATAGGAAGAATTTAATTACTAATTAATTATCCGCAAAAGATGATAAAGATTGTAAACTGCTTCAATTTTTATATACTTATATTACAGATGATAAAATTTGCTTGAATGTACTTTAAAATTAGTGAAATTAAAGGAGAGACGCTTCTTCTTCATGAGATACATAAATTTAAAATCTTATATTTCATGCGTTGATTATAGGTCTGTTCTTTTTAGCTGAACTGGCTGCACTAGTTCAGAGGTTATCTTTCTCCTTCCAATCGTTGCAAATGACGTTATTGCACCGGTGCAGTAGTGCAGCAATAAAGAACATACCTCTTAGGTCTGTTCGTTTTAGCTGAACTGACTGAACTAGTTCAGAGGTTATCTTTCTCCTTTCGATACGGAGGGAAAAGGATAACCTCTGAACTAGTTCAGTCAGTTCAGCTAAAACGAACAGGCCTCTTATGTCGCGCACATGGCGCCAGAGTACTTTATTCTGCCTAACCTAACCTGAAAGCCGCGAAGTAGAATGTAAATCGAATGTCGTTCGTTATAGATTTCCGTGTTTTGTAAAATAATACAATTCCATCGTATTTAGGAGAAGAACACAATACATGGTTCTCTGAGATAATTGACTGGAATTAAGGAAATGGATCGTACTAACATGTCAAGTCCATTAGGGAGGACGTTAACCTCCCCCAGGAAACGAATGTCGATAATTCAATCGCTGAAGAAAAATAGTTAGTAAGTATTTTGCCATGTTTTTCAGCAACTATTATCATTCAAATATTATGATATTATTAACGGGCCATAAAGCCTAACAGAGAGATATATATACAATTTTTTTATCTTAACGCAAGTTGGAGTTATTGATGTAAAAAAAAAAAACAAATGTAAATTAAATCTTAAAATGTATAAATATGTATATTAAATATACTATTACAATTATATATTTTGTTGTAAAAAGAATGTTTCTTTACATAGAACAATGATATGTGAATTTGTTTAGAATAGAAACATTTGTACATAATAACTGTATTATAATATTAATAATATAAAATATTGTCACATAGTAACTGTATTATTGTTATATTAGACTATTGATTTAGACGACGGTTCAGGAATTAATGTATTATTGCTGTAATACAATTGATTGTATTACAATTTTGTTTCAAGTAACAGCATTATTGTAATCGTTCTATTTCTAGCACAACAAGCGTGTCTGGCCGGACAAATCAGTCTGTACAAGTAATCTGCAGGACGCAGAGTCACACGGTGGAGAGCTTTGGTTCTCCATTGCCAGTTCTGGTTACCGAGGCATTGACATTTGTAGATCGGAACACAGCTGTCAGCGTTAATGTATCTATAGATGGCTGGGCTTGGCTTGTCTATGGCCGCAAATTACTCGTATGGCAGTGTAAAACCAATATCCACGAATCCAAGCAAAGGAGAACCTTTAAGACCCAATGCCGCGAATTGTTGCTGCCTCAAAGCGACCTGGCTCATAGGGCGGACTGTATTGCAGTTTGGGTACCATCTGGTCACCAGGTATGGAAGAAAAATTAAATTTCCCATCCTATCTGTATGTTTTATATAATGTATCTATGTACTTTTAACAAAGTAGACTATTTTAGTGTGTTATTATATTATTTCTTTTTTGGGAAAAAGATGTTTTAAATTAAAATTTTAAGAAAAGTTTTGTACAAGTAATCTGCAGGTTTAAAAAGTTTAAAGTTTCAAGAAAAAAAGATTTAGAGCTTATGATAATAGTTTTTGTCATATGCATTTGTATTTTTAAAAATAGAATAATATAATTATGTAATAATAGCAAATTTTTAAAAAATAAATCTAAAAAGAGAATAATATAATTTGTAATATTAACATTATCAACATTTTTAAAAATAGAGTAATATAATTTTGTAACTTTAACGTTGTCAACATTTTTAAAAATAGAATAATTTAATTTTGTAATATTAGCATTATCAACTTTTAAAATAAAATTATATAATTTTGTTACATAATTGGGTTCATTAAAAACAAGTGAGATATTTTATATGTTTCAGTAAACTGTATATATTGTGTGCCTCCACAGGTTCCTAGCTGCATGGCAGTCTCGCCAGAAGGAGTGGTGCGCTTCTGGGCGAGCGTGGCGCACGAGGGTTCTTCCGTGGAGACCAGCGCCGAACTGGCAGGACAGGAAGTGGACTGCCTCATACACGTCCCAGGCCACGGGTGCATCCTGGCCACGACCACGTGTACAGTGGCGCTGTTACAGCCGCAGTTCAGCAACGGGAAGAACAACATCACATGCCAGGTGCTGCGTACGAGCCAGGGCTGGCTCGGCGGCATCGGCCGCCGAATGACCTCCCTCATCTTCGGGGCGATACCGCAGTCGCCCGTGACGGAGACGAAACTGGTGAAGGTTACGTGCACGCCGCTGGACGAGAGAGGCTCGCGAGTCCTCATTCTCGCTGGCTCTTCTCTGCAGTACTGGCTCTTCTCCCACAACGAGCAGGAAAAGATGGAGTTTGACGAGGACATCACTCACGTCGTCCAGCAGGCGTTCCAACGAAAGATCTGGGAGTCGAGTCCTCAGAGCATGAACACATGGTTCGTCGACATGCAGACGTGCGACGAGGGCATTGTCCTTCTGATGGCGGCCCACTGCGCCGACATGTCCCTGCAGATTCACTTTGCGCTCGGACTACTTCCCTTGATCGGCACGACTCTGTCAAACTCGTTCAAGTGGTTCATACCGGTGAAAATCGACCCGATCTTGTTTTATCAGAACGACATAGAATCCAGGCTGGTTTCTTATCACTTTATACTGTGCGGTTGGGAGGCGGTTATATACAATCGGCACAACGTCCTCGTGGTGAACACCGCGTCCGAGGTAGAGCAGGACAAGATCGACCTGGTGCGGGGCGGCGAGGACGGCATACTCGGCGGCGCGATCTGCTCGTCGACGCCGGTGCTGTTCACAAAGAGCGTCGGCCTGGTGTCCATCACGCCGGTGGACTTTGCGGTGCAGGACTTTGGCGCCAGCTTCAACACGGATCCCACCGCAAACCTGGACTACACGTACAAGGTAAACCAGTCGGCCCAAAGTTTCTCCACCCTCATAAGCAACGACGAGCTGCAGGATATGTACTGCAGTTCCGACGCGGCCACGCAGCTGCGCGCCGCGTTCCTGCTGAGCCTGCGACAGAGCAAGGTGCAGTGTGACGAGATCTTGTCGCAGCTGTTCCCGTTGCAAGAGGACCCAGTAATGGGCATCGACGCCAGCCTGGATATACTCGTGCTGCGAGTCGCAAGAGACCTGATCGATGATTACCCGGCCAACGATCCGCGCTGGGCGCACCAGCGGGACCTGTCGATGACAGTGAACGCCGTCACGTCTATGCAAATCCCGCATCAGCTAGAGGGTAAGCAAAAGGCGCTGGACCTCTTCGTCATGTTTCTCAAGGAGCACCATCTATGGGGCCGCTTCTGCGCCGTCACCTGCCGCGGCACCGTCACGTCCACATCCCACGTGCTCGGCGAGTACGCGGAAAAAATTGTCGCGGCGTTGGCCCTCTACAGCCTGCAAAACAGACACGCGGAGCTGGTGGACGCCGCGATGGAGCAGACGCTGGCTCAGAGGGAGGCGCACGTGTCCGACGAGCTGACGGCGCGCGACATCTTTTACCGCGAGGTCAGCGCGGTGCACCTGTTTCTACTGGTCCTCGTGGACAAGGCGTGCGAGGTGACACAATCCGAGAGACCCTTGCAGCAGATCGGACGGTACCTCGTGCAGGTCAACTCCATTCTGCTGGCCGTGCTGTACGAGGTGGTCAAGTACCGGCAGTACAACGCCGAGCGCTTCGTCCCGGCCAAGTTCGCCAACGAGATAACTGAGTACCTGCCTTGGACGGGAGCGCCGGGCAAGGACGGTCTGCGAAACTGTCTCAACACGATGCAGGGCATTACGGTGAAGCACGGCGTCGCTGCGACCGGCGATTCCGCCGTGAGGAACGAGCTGTACGAACAGCTGGTCAGCCTGATTGACCTGATTCTGGACGGGCGCAAGTGCCACCTGGAGAGTATCCGCGGCACGGAGAAGTTCGAGGTGCTGCTGAAGCAGTACGAGACGGAGCGCGCCAATTTGATCCAGCCGCTGATTAAGGAGGAGCAGTACGACAATGCCGCCATGCTCGCCGAGAAGTACTGCGACTTCCCGTCGCTCGTGCAGATCTGTGAGCTGACGGACAACAAGAGCCGGCTGGATGGCTACGTGGAGAAGTTTGCGGAACAGGATTTTGCCGGCTTCCTCTTCTCGTGGTACGTGAAGGACGGCCGTCAGGGCCAGCTGGTGGAGAGATGCCGGCGCGGCGGCATCGCCGAGCTCACGGAGAAGCTGTCGGAGCATCCCACTCTCTCCTGGGTGCAGGCGGCGCTGACGGACGAGCTGCGATTCGCCGCCAACACGCTTCACACCCTGGCGGTCCAAGAGTCCGAGCTGGTCACTCGGAAGAAATCAATGCTCTCGCTGGCCAAGCTGGCCCTGCTCGCCAGCGATGAGCCGGAGGACAAGGTGGAGGACTGCGTGAAGACTATCGACAACGAATTGACGCTCATCGCTTACCAGGAGGATTTGCCGGCGCAGGTGCTGACCATGTATGGCTACGACATCAAGAAGCTACGGGTGCTTGCCCCAAGGGAGCTGATTATGCTGTACACTTCGAGCGATAACGTCATCGCCAACGAATACGACTTTAAGAAGGCTCTCGACTTGCTGGATTATGTCGAGCACGAGGAGGACAAGTCATCGCTGAGACTGCAGATCTGGGCGCGCGCCGCTCGCCGGAATCAGTGGGACAGCGTGGAGAAGAATCCCGAGCAACAGGTGCAGGAGACGCTGTTTTTCAAGCTGATGGACCTCACATACTTTATGGGTAAGCTACATTTGACGAGATTGTTGACAAGGATTGTTTAACAAAAAATTGCAAAAAATTGCAAAAATCTTTTTGCAATTTTAATCACAAATTTTCATTTAAAAATTGTGATGAAGTAAAAAATTATGGAAGACAATTATCCTCATTTTTGTGTTCGAAAAAAGTCTTTTACTTGCATGCATCTTGTTGAACGGTCAAAGTGTTCAATAAGACTTATAAATATTTGCACTTTTGTCTTTCAGGTGGGAAAGCGGATGAATTTTTGCCGCACATCGATATGCTTCTGAAAGAACCAGAACTCGGTGAACTTGGCTCTTCCAGTAATTTCCAGTTTCTTATAAAATTAATATATGAATATGCTTATCGGAGCTATTGATATACAAAGTATTGCCGAATAAGTATTCACGATCGCAATTATATTTTTGTACGAAGTAAAGGAAAGAAAGATTGTTGTATGCACAAATATCGAGTTGCTATGCAATGATACTATTATTATTTCTATACTACTAGTGATACTGTTAGCATTAGGATTTCTTGTTAAATTCATCTATAATTATTTATGTTTAGTAATTTTTTACCTGCGCTATAAATTGATGTTAAAAAATATCAAAACTTGAAAATATATAACTTGCTATCTCAAGTCACTTTAATTTTATTGAACAAAATTCTTATGTGTTAAATACAACTAATTGCAAATATAAATAAAGCGCTAGAAATACATTTATGAATATCGTCTTTTCCGCAGAGTTGTATGTACTTTCCATCCTTATGATGTATCTCACTTGATCCGGTGATCTACATTCCATTTCTGAAGTACAAAACAAAAAAGATATAAAAAAATGCAAATAGAAATTTACATAATTACAAAATTATGAAGAAAATTTAGATCTTGATTTTTTTTATCCTTAGACATATAGAGACGTTACCTGCGCATTTGTTAAAGGAAGTAACGTTTTGAACACGAAGATATATATGAGGACAACGTGTATCAATGCATGTGTAGTTGTCGAATAAGCTAATCTCCTGGTGTGCATCAAGTTGCCGACATACCATAGCTTCTTCGCCATCGAATCGATTCCAAGAACAAGCACTTATCGTTCCGTATCCAAAATTATGGATCTGACAGATAAATATTAGAATTATTAATCATTAGTCAAAATATACAATTTTGCAAATAACATCATTTCATTTCATCGTCAATAATCGACTAAAACTAGAAAGCATTTTGATAAATTTTTCATATACACTGTTGATTAAGAATTTGAGATCATTAATTGAAAATACTGTATGAAATAGAATCACAAACTGTACATTATAATGTAATTAATTAATCCAATTATTTAATCCATTAGGTTTTAGGATGTTGCTACGTACTTTTCTGTTTGAAATCCTTTTAACGCGGATCTTAATTCTTAACAGAATTTTTAAATCGCAATTGAGATTTAGAAGTAAAAAGAATTGCTTTTACTAGAATATTTTTCAATCTTATACGTAGTCTTAAATTTTCGGCCGATAGTGTTCGTATTCTTATTTGTTTTGTAAGAGAAATTAATGTTATTTCTTGAAAATACTAACTGTAATTGTTGTCTTCATGTTAACTGTATGTTGCGAATGCAACATATGTGTAATCGATTTTGAAGGGCTTATGTAATTTTCTATTTCATCCTTGAATTCTGTCTCAAGTTTCGACACAGCTATTGGTTTCAGAGTTCGCGGGACTAAAATATAATGCTTGAGTATTTATTACAGACATTATATAAATTATAAATATGATTAATACTTATTTTGCAATAATTACAATACTTACACGTTGACAGACGTTCTGTGATGACATCGATATTGGGGCCAATTATTAAATGATCTTGTTCCGATAATACGAACGGTTGGAAAATACGTGAATTGTACTCGGATACATAATATAAAAAATATAGCTCTGTAATATTGTAAAAATGTTAACTAATTGGGATTGATTACTTTGTAAATATAATATATATATGAAACATTATTTCTTATAAACATTACTTGAATTTCAACAAATAAAACTTGATATATTGGATTTTGAAGTATATATTGAACTTGATTTCATTCTTAGTAAAAGAAAACAAAAGTACTATAATGAAAAAGTACCTATAATGAAAGAAATGCAAACGTTTTATTACCGGGATAAAGATGCTTGATCTCTTTTAATAATTTTAAAATTGTCTGCTGGTCTGATTCAGAGAATTCAACCAATGGAGCTAATACCACGACCACTTGACCGAGGCTGCCTATTATATGTTCTTGCCATTTTGTCTCCCAGGTTTCATTCAAATAATTGGATATTGCATTCAACGCTGCAGCAAAATCTAAACGCGTGGGCCCTGTATAAACAGAATACAACATCAATCATACTGAACAATGAAACAATATAAAGACAATATAGAAAAAACTTGCATGAAATATTCCTAAAGTTACATAAAGCATAATAAGCAAGACTGGGACTGCTTGTTACATTGAGCAGCCATTGTCCCGATGTACCATGTAAAATTCCCATCTTTGAACCGTACATCGATACATCCAAGTCCTCTATTAGCGTTCTAATAAAATGGAGGTAAAAATTAAGTTATTAATTAAATTGATAAAATCGTTGTCTTTAATAAAACAAAAAATCCAAACAAGTCCATTCCCAGCCAACACAAAATATTCCAGCAAGATTCTTGTAATACAATGAACTTTTATAAAGTTTAATAAATAAAACTTGAACAACCCTGCTAGAATATTATATATTGGCTGGGTATCGTCTCGACTTACGCGATCAAATCCACGGTATATTCCTTAGTCAAACTACCGTCGAATACAATCAGCGCTTCCACTTGCGGATAACGTTTTCTGTTTCGACAGAGTTGCTCTGTCAAAAGGTGATTATTTGCGTAAGCTGAGAATATGCCAATCGCGTGATCGACCAGTCGTTTAAGAGCCTCTGGAGATTTGAATACGATATCGTTATGGTAGGCCAAAAGGTGAGATGCGGCATATGTCTGTCACAAGCGATCCGTAATGATAGAGATTTACACTATGACCTGTTTGGCGCATGTGCGTTGCATTTATATCATATTAAAATGCATAAAGAAAAACCTGCTCTTCCAAAATCGTCCTCGATACGACGTACGAGAAAGCCCTCTTCCTGTCGCAGACTCTGATATTTTCGTTGAACAAAGTTATACCTTCGTCCGAATAATACAGATCGAGGATTTGACTCAAACGGAGACTGTAAAAGTCGTTCACCCAGGTGGGCACCTTACTCGCTATGATGAGACCTAGAAATCCGAGGGAAAAGATTGCTTGTAATATCATACTTTTCTATGACAAAGGAAAATAATGTACATTTGTTTGTAAAGTTGTTTACCATCGATATCACCGACTATCTCAGCACGGGTGGCATCGAAATAGTCGTTTTGATTTTTTAAATAATAGACATCGGGACGCACATTATTATTCCAGAATCCAGCGGCTCCGAGTTCCATATCAGTGTCCAATATAGGGCCTTGATATACTACCGTCTCCGCTAAATCACCTGAAAGGGAATTATTTTAATTTCAATTAAGGTTGAAGACCTAAAATGATAAATGGCATTTAAAAATCTTCACCTGCAATCGTTGTTAGCCATACGTTGTCTAATTTTACATCCGTCTCGAGTGGCGAAAGATATGACATTGATCTGTCGTGAATCATCTCGTTTCTTGGTACAATAAAGTCAACTTCGTCAATGTGAGTCACGCTAGCTATGGTAGTAGGCTTTTCTAAAACGAAAGGAAGTACATTTTGTTTAAATATATATTTCAGATTTTTATATTTTTTATTTGCAAAATTTATAATCGTATAACGATCCGCATAGCCAAATCTGAGAACAGATTTTAAAAGTGTCTGTTGAAAATTTTGTCGATAGCAGTGCTAGCAGAAATATAAGAATCTGCTATGATGGCAAATGGATCGCGAAAACTGAGCAGAATCTAGTTTAAATGATCCAATCCAGAAAGTTCCCATTCCAGCAAGATTCTTGCAACATAACTGGAATATTACAATATTTCTGCAATATTATTAGAATATTCCATGTTGGCTAACATATATTCCACTTAAATGTTTATGGAAAATTGGAATATAACAATATTGCTACAATATTACTAGAATATTTAGTGTTGATTGGATTTCACCAACAAAACATAAGTTTAATGGGGACACGAATGATACCAGATCTAATGCAATATCTGATCAAATCAATCTGTTATCATACCGCGGATAGTTTGCTTAAGGAGATAAGTCTCATAAGCCTTTAAAATATTTTATTACGTATATAAAAACGTTATACCAATCGTGTGTATTTTAACGATTTGATCTAATCCAACAGTCTGATGCTGAAGGGAAGCGGCAATCGATCCTATAATAGCACCCGGAGCGATAGTTCCATACGACGTAAAAATCACTCCGTATTCCTTCGGACAATTCCATAGATTGGTAAATAAAACTCTACCTACATCACAATTCATTTCAATTCGAAATTCTTTATAAATAGTGTTAAAGTATTTGCGTAAAGTATAAATGATAATTACTTATTAACTTTTGACCGATCTCTTCGCATGATGTACTCGTGCCAGATGAATCTTCTTTCATTATCGTATTTGAGATAGCTTGATGTAAAGTGCACCGTTCGATCGCCGTGAGTGCATCGAATGGAAAAAGTTCCGGTTTTCCTGGAACCATTTCCTTTATCAATTTATATTTGACACTTTGCCTTCCGGATTGTCCAAAGGGAAGTATCCCGTCCCTTTCTTGTACATCTTTATAATGTTTGATGCCATCAAGCTTAAATCTAACACGTATGAAAAAGAGGAATATAATACATGTGTACCTATACATACACAAAATCTAATACAATACACAAAGAAAAACGGTCCACAAACAAATTGAGTTTATAACATGAATTTACAAATGAATTTTATAACAAATATTATACATATTATATATACAGATTAAATAACGCCATGTATAGTGCACATTTTACATAAATAACAGGGCACACGACAAGAACAGGACAAACCTTGTCATAATGCCATGATAGCAAATTTGTGACAAGAACAGGACAAAGTTTGCCATGGCATAACACCAAATTTGTGGCAAGATTTGATTGTGATAAGAGTGAATTTGGTGCCAATTTGACGACAATTTGCTGACAAATTGCTTACTAGAGAAATATCAAATTACTAAATCGATTAGCGATGTAAACATGGCCCTTAGAAAACCAAATATTTAAAAAATATTTTTCTCAGAAAATACGTACATGAATGTTTTTTAATAAAAAAAATATTGTCAAAATTATTATTACCTTTTATTATTTATAAAATCGTTTTTTTTTAAGATTTTAATATGCAATACATGTTTTTGTCTATCATTTAAAAGTCATGTCAAAATGTATAATTATTTTATAAAATGTTTTATAAAACATTGTTAATTTAATAAAATGTTATAATGTTATATTTGAAATAGTTAGAAACATATAAATAATCAAATAAATAAATTTTTAAAAGTCAGTTTTATACAATTAAGTATAATCAAAGTATTAAAGTTTTTTTTAGCAATTAAAAAGACATTTATTCATAATTATAATTTTTCGGAATATATGTTGATATCCTGAGAATATTTCAAATTAAATTAATAAATAGTTCGCGCATTTTTGGAATGTATATATGAAATATGTAACGCATGTTCTCTCCCTCTCTTTTGCATATTCTTCAAAAATTCAAAATACGAATATGAATGAAGTGTTTTTACTAATATTTCCTAGTTAATCCAGAACATACTTCAGTAAGATTCTTGCAACATAAATGGAATGTTATAATATTACTGGAATATTCTGTATTGACTGGTTTGAATATTGTTTTTATATTCTGTAAATATTTTGGACCGATACTTTGGGACTTTATGAACATTTCATTATATTATAAATATTTTTGTAAATATTTCAGAATATTTAGCGTTAGCTAGGACATTATAAATTCGATTTGCGTCGAGAAAGATTGAGGAAGATTTGTACCTGTGCATCAGAGAAGATGACATTGTTCTGATGTCCATTGTGGCATAAGTTTGCGTCTCTGCCTTACGGATGATATCCAGCAGCACGCGCATGTTCATGGGAAGACGAAAATCCTGCATGTTATTATTTACGTAACATTCCTGGAGCTCGTCCGGTATGCGGAGTTGGGACCTCGTTGGACTTATCATCCCTGGGAGGAAGTTGAAGATGTTGAAAATTCGACGAATATTCACGCCCACGTCAACTATCGCATTATTATTTTTTTTTTTCAAATGACGCACTCTGCGGCTTTTTTAATAGCTTCTTACCGTAGAATATAAGTAAAAATATGAAAAAAATCCATGCTCTCAATGACGAGATATCGCCGCCCGCGACGCTCAGTATAACGTTCATGTTTCACCTGATTCGTATACTTTCCAATGACTCACGCACACATCTATTGCACGAAGATATAGTAAGATTACATTCTACTTCAATGATAAGATAACTGTGACTTCGCAACCTGCGCTTATACATGCTTTTATATATATATATATATATACACATTATTAGTTGAAATTGCGCTCTTTGCGAGACAAGTGTTGGCTCGATTAAAGTCACATCCTTTTAATTATATTATTATATTATTCTATTAGTTTCTGTTATCGCTCGTTTATAAATAAAATTTTAATCCGACTCCACCGAGTCTGATTAGCCACGTGTGCTCCTAAATGCAAATGAATGATCGCAAGGTAATTTCACGTGTGATTTCCTGGCGAGTAATTTTGTAAAGTAATATTATTAGTCTCGTGAAATATTTGTAAAACGATCGGCTTTCGATCTGTTCTCTAATAAGGGTCATGCCTACGATCAAGTGGGGGTAGATTACTCATAACATATCGTATCTTATCTCTTGATAGTGATGGTAGGTGTTACTATGTCTCTAAAAGGTGTGGTGTAGTACCTCGTTAAGTGAAACCAAAGGGATAGCGTGTCTTTCTTACATACAAGTGGCGATAGCTTGTCAGGGCTGGGTAAGTTTTTCGAATTTTCAAACGCATTTACATGTCTTTCTCTGTCATTAACTTAATTTAAGATATCCGTATCGCAAATAAGCGATACGATTCTTTCTACATTTTTCGATCTTTTTTTTACAGTCGCAAGATGATTAGATTATATTACTGGATTGTTCTATTTACTCTTGGTAAGAAATCTATTCGTAAGAAAGAAATCTACGATTCGCAGTTAATTTCGCCGTGTGATATTCCTGGTGAAAAATTTTCTCGAAATTCTGCACATCACTTTTCAGAACTCTTATATAAATTTTACAACTTTTTAGAAAATTTCTCAGGCTTTTTGTACAAATGGAACATTGTTCAAAAACGTTAAAAAAATTACATTTTTTCTACAATTCTTTATATATATGAATTCTGGAATATTTTAAGATTTTTTATTTTATAATTTCCGAGGAAAATTTTTGAAATTTCAAGAGATTTAAAGATTTTTTTTAGAAATTCTTATCGATTTGAATTATCAAAAATTTTTTTAATATTACGAGATATTGAATTTTTTACCAGGAATATTTATTAAGAATTTAATTTAAAGTCAACGCAAGTTACAAATATGAAAAATTGTCGATATGTCATAAATTTAATACATGTAATAAATTTAAATAATTTTCATATTTCTATTTTTTTTACATATAAAAGTGTAACTTTAAATATTTGTTACATTTGTTTCACCATTAAAAAAATGAAAATATACACATGAATACAATTGAAATACATATAAGCGTAATTATATAATTGTGTAAACGACTCGAGGTACAATTTGAGTATAATTTGAGCTAAACATATTATTTTAGGCGTTTTCGCGCAAGATACTTATCGAAGTGTAACGTCAACGCTGAAAGAATGTTACGAAAATAAGTATCTTCTCGAGAAAGATAATAGATTGCCCCATACTTTGAACACATTAGTCGCGATTCTCCGAAAGCTCGAGGATGCGCCAGATGCCATGGATCTACGAACCTTAACCGTTGGGATTATACACAGGTAAAAGAAATGGTTTTCATAATTAATATATAGCATTGAGATCGCTGGATATGTATTAACACCTAAAACCATAGATATCGTCAAGATGGAGTAGAAAGAAATCCAACTGTCGTTGAGTCGTCTGGTGTATTGCCATTCAGAACAGGTGGCCAAGCTCAGAAATACCAAGTAATATCTCGCTTCATACCCGAGAGCATGAGCCTTCCTCAATCTATCTCCAGCACGCTCACCGACATCGAAAGGGTAAGTTTGACGAAAGGCCCTTTAAATGGAGAGAAAGAGGGAGTAGCTCTCAAAAGTCCAGTCCTTTACATTTTATGTATTATTATATGAATAGGGAGATTATTATTAGTATTATTATATATATTTATATTTTTTTATATGAAAAATTATTTACCGGGTACAAAAGTTTATACAGTACTTTTACCTGGTGAACATTTGCAGTGCACCCTTCATTTTATGCTGTCCAGCAGCATTGAAATCTTTGAGAGAGAACGCGAAACCGAGGTATGTAGATTCACCGACAACGCCTACAGAATGGCGAGAAGTGTTACTGGTAGTCGTTCCAAGGCAAATTTGGATGTCGATGATGTCGAAACCTTGACACCCGAACAGATGTAAGTAACACAATGTAATATATGATGAGTAATAAAAATATGATCGATACAATTCTTACTATGCATAATTTATTATATTTTCGGGATGTACAATGTTGTACTTACTTTTGAAAATTTTGGTTGCAAACATAGCGACGTTATTACAAATAATAAAGGAGACACCGAGCACGTGTTTCATCCAAATGCCTTATATCCGGAATTACCACCGAATCACCCGAAGATTGCCCGGTTATTCAACCTGCCGAACAAAAGCAAGTGTCCCGTGGAGAATGGCGTTATAAAAACTAAGTATGTAGATTTTGTATGGAATTGCCCCGTAAATACGCACGTTTTTCTTTCCGTGTAATTTTACTGCACAACTTGCGACCCATTAATAAGTGTCTCAATAAATTATTAGTTGGGGTCCTGTTTCCGTCGGGGCGGTAATTACTGGCATAGCTGCTGGACTGCAACCCGAGGTTGTGAAGCTCTCAGTTGTGTTTCCCGATGAAAAGAATGAGGAGAGAAAGGCAAATCTGTCAAGATTAGTATTGGATAACAGATGGCTGACAACCATAGCTGGTATAACAAAGCATTTATTTCTTTTTATATTTGCCGATGCTTTACATTATATCAAGAAGTATCTTCGAGAAAATCGTAATCGGGAAATTAATTAAATTAATCACAAGCAGACTTGTCCATGTATTTTTCAAGATCATTTAATCAGTGTTTAATCCATTGCAGCAGAGAGATCTCAACGCAGAATGTTTTAGCAATATTGTGACATTCCAGTTGTACTGCTGAAATGTTCTGCGTTGCTTTACACAATAAATTTACATACTTGCAGGTGATTTAGCTGAAGTCACCTTGATACAAGGCCCTACAGATGAGGAGATTAGCATAGGTGTAAACGGCAATTGGAACTCGACCTCTCTCCCCCGTTGGTATTTCCTCAAAACCAATGAGAAATTACAATTTACTACAGCGGAGGTCAGGGGTGACATTGACGGTTTAGTTCTCGCTAACGAAATTGAAGACTTATATTCCAAGATACCCAGTTTGAGACTGTCACAGATTTTGGAACTCTATAACAGCCCCCGCGGATTGTTTAATCCTTCGATTAGAGCATGCAATCGAAAAAGATTATTCCAAACGTCTATATCGAAACCGATAATGTCTTCACAGGTAACATTGCGTAATACTATACATTTAATTCGTTAATTTTGATAAGAGATTGTAAATGAGATTGCTGCACAGCCAACACAGCATATTCTAACGATATCGCAGTAATATTGTAACACATTACAGTTGTTTTGCAAGAATCTTGCTGGGGACGTATAAAACTTTCAAACTTTTAAAAATAGATTTTGGAAATATCCTTTGAAACAGATTGAAGAACTTGCATTTCATTTTTAGGCGTATACTGCTGCATTAGTCTTGGAAGAAACGTTGCATAGAGCTACAATAAACGACGACAGGATGCAGGAATTTGCGGCGCAAGCAGCAGACGCTCTGTTTAGTTATGTTGGTAGGTGTACTGATATTTAGTATTTTGCAAAATAAAATACTTGGTGGTAAAAATAGAAACTAAACTGTAGAGCGTATCACTTTTTTTTTTATTTTAGGCTCAATGACCAAGGATTTAACGTGCGAAGAGACGGAACGGGGAAGGTTCAATGATGTCATTCAAGCCGCCGTTGATCTGACAATTATTCTTGATACAATGTGGCCTTTCGACGACCTACAACCAATCATTGCGTAATTATAATGCAAATACAAACCGCATCTTAGATAAAGATAATTTTGATGCACAAGAAATATATTTTACTTTTTTACTTGACAGAGACATACTGGATAACATCAAAATAAATCGATACAACAGTCAATTTACAATTATTAACGCCCGTGATGGTAGTATCATGATGAATACAACCAACAGTATTTTAGACTTTGGTTACTACAATTTAACGCGTTATACGAATAGTATGTTCATATCATATGTTAATATGTCTCAAGCAATTGTATTCAGTTACGAGCGATTTAAATAAAAAAAAACTGTTTTTTTCCAGTTTCGAGCAAAGGTTTCGATCTTCCTAAATCACTCGATAAATTACGTACTATGCAAAGAAAGAAATTGAACGACGAACGTAGCACTCTTGGGCAAGCAAAATCTGATGTAGTCTTGATTATGCCATATACAACAACCCTGCAAGGTGCCGATAAGGAATACTGCTTAGAAAAGATCAAGGAGATGCGAGAGAAAGTGCCAGGTATAAATTGCTTCCTAAACCAACAAACTATAATTATTACATCAATTTTTTAATCCAATAATGTTCCACAGCTTTCCGCGATAATGTAAATTTAATTTTGAATCACATGAATGTGAGAGATTATCAATATATATTGCAGATGCCACACTACTTATCTTGACTCATGGAACAAAAGACAGATGGACAGAATTTGTAAGTAGTCCGTCAAAAGACTTGTTCTCCTCAACCACTCCGGGCGATATAGGAGGTGTAGAAACGATGAACCAACTCATTTCGAGGATAAAAGAAGGTGGACAAACAAACAAGACAGATCGTTTATCATCATTTCTTTTGAAATCTACGTAATTCTATAATTCACTGTTTTTAATTTACAGTTCCACAGCGCTTAATTAACACGCAATGTGGTGCCGATTTTGAAGCCGCTGGCTCTACCAATTCGTTTACAGATTATATTGAACCGGGTACGACTGTGCTTTATAGGATGCACGCCAATTATTTTTTTTCCACCAACAGCGACCACGTTGCTAAGATAACGGTACAATTTTTCTTAGACAAAATATAAAAAATTATAATTGAACCTTTTTCCTATTTGAATACACATTATGAAATATTTTTTTAGATCAAAGGACCCAGTAATCTGAAAGTATGTGACTCGCGACATTCCGTAAATGTTAACGAGACACGTGGAAATTCATCATGCCCATCGATAAATAATGAACTTACCATTTCATTTTCCTGTGTCGATGCTGGCTTTATACATCTTTGTGATCCGTTATATCTAAAAGTAATTGCGCCAAGCGATAATTCTTCAATTACAAATTTTCAATGTACAGGTAAGTACAAAAAAATTATAATTATAGAATTATTTAAACTTAAAAATTTAATGATTTTTATAGCAACTTCACGTCACAATTTTTCTCAAGTATATTTTTATGTTAAATAAATATTGATCGAGATTTTAATGTTTTTTTCTTACACTTATCTTCTAATATATTTTTTTATATTCGTTTAGATCCAAAGGTGTGCAAATTCCCTCACATGATCGAGTATACTGTCTCCTACGAGAATTTAGTATGTGAAAGTAGTGCAAACATAAATGTACTAAATATCTTCATTTTAATCACAAGTGTGGTATACATGTTTTTATAATAAACGATACGAAAAATGTTACATAAGTTAATTTTTTTAACAAACAAAATCATATAGATGTTTCAACATTAGTCAAATTAGAATTAGAGTTGTAAATATCATTAAATACTGCCCTTTTGTGATAGGCACGCGAGATATTTTATTCGAGGTATTTGTAACCACTTGTATAACGACACTGAAACTTTCGAAATAAGAAAGTATTGTGAAACTTGCTTGTATAAATAAATCGATAATAAATAAATGGTGTTGTATTTTTAAACGAAAGGTTTACAGAGAGTCACTGTATGATCCACTCCACAGGCAACCTTTCGCACTTGGGCTCCCACAGCAATCTGTTGTAAAAAAAACATTAATATTACAGACGATAAACTTTCATTAGACACATCTATTAGGTATACAACTACAACTAATAAATGCTACATTGATTAAAGGTTGGAGCCGAGAACTTAATTGTACACCTATATATATGATATTTACATTGTTTTGCGTCCTTTTTATTCTTTTATTCATGTTTTAAAAGATTATAAAATTACCCTTAAAGGAAAAAATTGATCCTTTAAATGTCCTAATCCCAAAGATCCAAATTTATTGCCACCCCACATGTACAAATCTCCGGAATTTGTCAGCGCCGCCAGTTGACTAATCCCACAATATATATTTGTCACCTAGCAAAGTTTGAAAATTTTATTAATGTATAGTTTATTACGAATAATGTACGCACAAAAGATTTTTGAATAAAAAATCAACTTTTCAATTTAATACAAATTATTTCAATTACCTTGCTATTAAGATTATATACATTCTTGCCAAACAATGTAGGAGGAATCATGGTTGGTTCTAATATTTTCTGCACCTGAGGTCCAAGACCGAGTATACCGTATCCCCATATGTAGACATTACCTTCATCTATAACGTAAATACATTAGTCACAGAAATTAATACAAAAAATATTTTTAACAGAAATCATGATGAAATCATTAGACCAACTGGTGAATTAACTGTTATAATACTTACTGTTTAAAGCCATGCAAAAGCTTCCACCTGCCGCAATGTCTACAATGTGTCCTAACTTCTTCGTATCTAATTCTGTAGCAATATTTATTTGACAATTATCCTTGACTGGTAACTGACCATACTCTGAACTACCCCAGCCATACACTTTTCCTTTATCTGTAATAGAAATATTTTCACTCATTATATAAAATTATCTATAATTTCAGGCAAAAATGATTTTAAATGCCAATAGTATAAAGTCTATGATAAAAAATTATAACAAAAAGATTTTTGGGTTTCTCTTTTTTTTATAAAACAATTGTAAGCTTATATATTATTTTCTCAAATTTACGATTTGAATAAACTTCTTGAAATCAACAATTGGTTGAAAGAAAAATGATTATGTAAAGACAATTCTTGCAGCACAGTTTCTTTGACAAACATTAATTTTGTAGGTTTTACAGGAAACAATTTCCTTATTCTCCTATTTGTACAAATTTTTTATCTAGGTACACCTGTTACATACCACTGAGAGCTAATACACAATCAGCGGCACCGGTAACTTTGATTATACGCTGTCCTGCTAGGTCGCCCTTGACCAAACTCGGTCGATGCTCATTTTGATAATGCGCAAGGCCCGTCTGTCCGTCAGCGCCCCAGCCAAACGTGTACACCTCACCTGTCTCTGTCAAGAGCATGCTGTTATACAATGTTAATGAGAACATACATGAAACAAAATTGAAAACGCACGATATTAAATTTTTATATTTTGTACCTATGATCTTGACCGGCTGCCACTGCAACAATCTTGCTCCCTTTAATGTCGGGTATACTATGCACTACCATGTTCTTCTCATAATTCTCGCTCAATATAATTGGCCTGCCGCATTGGCCGTATGCATTATTACCCAGCGTAAAGAGACCTTCTGTTGTTAATATTAATAAATGCGCTCTTCCTGCAGCCATATCTACAACCTTCGTCGAGGTGTTTTGCAACGGCAGGCTTATCGGCCTTGGAATAAGTATTATGCTATATTTTTTCTCATGGAGATTGTGACCTGCAAAAGAAGGAAAATGAGCTACGATTCTCAGAGTTCTCAAAGTTTGTTCTTAACGAAGCCAAATAATGATAAAAATGTCCATTTCTACCAATGCAGATTAACTTTAATCTCGGTTTAATTTTCTTTCTATCTTTTTTTAGTCCTAAGAGCCAATTCCACAATTTACTTTAACCAGAGTTTAACTAATGATAGCCAATAGGAGAATTTGTTTTATATAAAACAAACTCTCCTATTGGATTTCGTTAGTTAAACTCTGATTAAAGTTGTAGAATTGACCCTAAGAATTAGGAAAAATGAAAACTAAGTTAAACCAAAATTAAAGTTAATTTGAATGGGTAGAAATGAACATAATTCTAAGAATTGGAAAAAGATACAAGATAAGTTGCACCGAGATTAAAGTTAATCTATATTGGTATAAATGGACATAAGCCATGTAATGTTGGGCAAAGTGATTCTGATTACCAAGTTGCGAGTCTGTGTTTATCCCAGTCCCATAAACAATGTTCTTGTCCGAGGAATGCACAGCGTAGGCCGTGAAACCATATCCACAGGCAATGTCCGTTACTTTATGATGTTCGGCAAAGGACAATCTCTTCGGCTTGTAGAGATACGAGACTTTATTCTTCTTCATGGCTTTTGGCTCACCCAGAGCACCGTGCTCCGCAAGACCCCACACGTACACTCTACGATCGTCATGTTGACTCACCGGATATTGAAAGACTGTGAATAAGACGTAGGTTTCATGATCATTTATTATCGATATTTATAAATTCGATTCGTTGATATGTATTATGTAGTATTTGGCAAATAAATTTTGTTTACTAACTTGGCAAGGTCTTAAGCTCAGGCTTCGATGATGCGGACTTCCGGCTGTCTAGGTGCAAATCTTTAATATTCCTCGCGAGTCGCACGAGGCTACTTCTTCCTGCGCTGAACATTTCTCTCGGGTTTCTTCAAGACACACCGACATATATAGGTTATGTGATAGTTGGAATTATTCTGCAATATGTGACTGATATATATTTCTCTATAGTTTTTCACGTGGCAAAAATTTAGGTGAATTTATAGTGAATAGCAATATTCGTTCCTCATGTGTTTAAATCACGTGGATGTATATATATCTCCACGTGAGGTGTTTTATATATATAT
>VBVR01000787.1:12902-40833 GCA_011638315.1 Tetramorium parvispinum | reverse complement strand
GATTTGATATAATCAGAAAAATTTTTTAAAATGAATAATTTTCTTTTTATCAAATCTAATGTATTACTATTTTAATACTTTATTTTTTATAATATCTTAATATAATTTATATTGTTTATTTAATGTTTATATAAATACTTAGTAAAATCATTTTTAACTAGATAAATAAAACTGTCATCTATAAATGCATGACAGAATCTTATACAAACTCACATATCACCTCGATGAGTGACATGGCAGTTAAAGTGTTAAATTGGCGTGAACCTCATGTTACACCGAAAATAAACGATGAAATTCTGGCTGATGATTGATTAGACATGCCAGCCATTCGAGCTAATTACGAAAATGCATGTTTATCGTGCGTAAAGATGTGATCTCAGGTATATTGAGATGCATTGCGATTATGTGATAAAAATTCTACGATCGCGAGTTTTGCGGTAACAAAGTATAAAGCCTCGTCTACAATGAGTCGTAGTCGTAAGATCGTAAGCAAATTAACCAACTACAATCAAGTTTTCTTATATATTCTTGACTGTCATTGGTCGGTTTGCTGTACGACCTTACGACTACGACTCATTGTAGACGAGGTTTAAGAGAACCGTTAAACGGGCTAGCGTTTTGACACGGGGCCAAAGTAATCGGCGGCTTGTTTCCACTGAGCCTCCAACTAAGATTCCAAATCGCTGTACATATCACCCTCGATGATCCGGCTTTTTTTGGCATCGCGCCATTATTTGTGCCGAGTGCCGCCCACGATTTCGACCATTAGCCGCATTTCGGCTTTATTAATAGCCTTTTCATGGAATCATGTATTTATAGACACTTCGAAGAAAGACAATATGCTATAAAAGCTACTGACATTGAACTTGTTGCCGCAGCGATCGATGAGTTAATTTATCGTAAGAGAAGCGGAGAAAAAAAATTCGTTAGAGATAAGTGAATCTACGTAAATTGAAAATATTTAACTTCTACATATCGATTAAACTTAATTAATAGCCATATCAGCCTCTTCTATTTCGATTAAAAATAACAAGTTAAATTCTAAAATACAAAAAAATTTCGCGAGTTAAATAAATTTATAAAATAAACATTTTCTTATATGCATCATGTATGTGTTGTGAGTCTCTACTTTCTACATACTTCATTGTCAAGATTGAGATAAACACCGTACAAAATACGTTGCTCCTGAAAAAACTGTTAATTTATTTTTCAATTTGGAGAGTGGCGGAGATATATCGCGCATACAGAACGCAGTTGCTTTCGAGGAGAATAACAACAACGAGATTCCCGACGGTCGGGTGGCCCAGCCATTGCTTTCATGCTTGCTGCGGCGAGTTGTCCTGTGTAGCTTCCGTCCCCGGGACAGAAGATTCGGCGGTTTTTGCGGCGCCGTCGACGTCCATGCCCGTTTCCGGGACAACGTGGTCAGCGCATTAGGAGAGGAAATTACTCGGCAATTCGATTTTGGTATTTTCGCCGGGTTGCCGCGCTTCGAATGGAACTGGATTCACGATTCTCGTTCCGGTAAGGCGGCACGTCCTCGAGAGCCCGTGTCTTTATCACCGCTCGGGTTCCTTAAGGATTATAAACCCCACCGCGGCCGTAACACGTTTCCGCGTATATGAGGCTTCTTCCTTTCGCTTAACTCTGCAGCTGCAGTTGTAAAGTCGCGGAATACAGCCTGGAGCTCCTGCGCTCCGCAGAATCGCGCCGCAAGAGTGCAAAGCCGGCTATAAGTGGTTTACGCTATCGAAGTGTGCTCGCTGCAGAAGCATTGTCTCACGTGTGCTCAATTTCGCCTAATCTAGTTTCGGGCTAATTTCTTTTTTCTACAAAATCTATTTCAGACTAGCATAAATCTGAACTTTTCACAGCACGTACACGCACTGTAAAGTTCATGCATCTAGACGCATTAAGGATAAAAAAAATCGCGCACATTTGTGTTTTGCTACTTCAAGTAGAAATAATAAGATATAGGTAATAAGAGACAAAAATGATTGGATAAAACTATGAGTCTGGCTAAGTATGTAACATCGCGACTTGCGAAACTTTTATGCAAATTTTGTATTGAAATTCTTTATTCTGTGCAAAGAATATTGTGAGATTCGGATCGCTTATAACCAGTACGTTGCTGATTCGATATCGATATCCCACGAAGATAACCCAATATCAGGAAGTGTCCTGGTGCAAGCGATCGCACGAAATTTTCGATTCACTCGGTTTTCTCGCGCGTGTTGGGAACGTAGCCTTAGGGAGGTTTAGGGGATAAGAAGAGGTCGACGAAATAGAAAGAGAGAGAGAGAGAAAGAGATCGCTCGCTTGTTCCACATTATGATCGGAGCTTCTTTCTCTTACAGCTCTCTCTCTTTCTCTCTCTCTCTCTCTATTCCCTATAGCCAATCTATATATATATTCCAGACTTTAATCGCCTTCCTTCGAGTTTCCGCGACGCCGGGCTCAAACGTCCTTGATCCCGGTATCCATCAAGAAACTTGGTATCCGGTAGTAGATGTTCCGACACGTTACTCTTCCGTGAAAATTCTCATCTGCTTTCACCATCAAGCTCATCAAGATTAATGATTTAACTAGCAGTTCGTGAACAACGAACTAATGAAATCTCATTCGAGAGTTCCGTAAATAACGCGACAGTCGCCGCAAATTAAGACTGGTTCGCAGGACGGGATGAATTACTTCATCTCTTACAATCGCTTAGAGTTAGGTAATAAGTGTGTTCATTATATTTTGTATGATAGAAATGCACCAAGGTTCTCATACGTGTTACACTTTATAACGTCCCAAGCTAATCAATTAAATAATTATAGAAACGATCAGGGAGAATTTATAAACAAACTTAAGAAACACTAAATATCAACGTAACGAAAACATAAAATATTCACGTGATTGAACTCACTGAGAAATCGATCTGTCGAGAAGGGATGTTCTACACGTGGCATGCAATCTGAGTTCGTATAGGAATGGTGAAATAAAATTCTGAAATCTCGTTCTCTCGCTGGTGTAATTTGAGTTTCTACTAGTCCACTGTACTACCCTTGATCTGACTTTCGAGCAAGAATATCTGCCTACGCACAAAGGAGATACGCAAAGAGATATGTGCCTCTCGCGAGATCCGACTCGCCTTTCATCATGCATCTTTTACTGTTGTAGAAAGAACATAAAGCTTAAGTGTATTTTTTGGAACGCTCTTAGACGGTGAAAAATATTTTATCGATAGAAATAGTCGAATAAAAAATGTCAAATTGTTCATTGTGTAATATTCTCATCAGTAATGATCATTTTTCATTACACTATTTTACATTACTTACTTCTATTTTCGCTAATTATTTGCTAAAAAAACCGTTAACATTGTTATTGACTTTTATTAACGTACTTTTATTATTAATTGTAGTAACTGTTTATTAGTGATTCCAAAAACAATTGCTCAAGATCCTAAATAAATTGGTTACTAAATCTCTACATTCATTCTTCTTATCTTCATTTATTTAAGACTAACATTTGATCTAGCAAACTCATCAAAACACATGGATCGTTTGTCGGATAAGGAACTTCCGGAAATTCGCCAGAAAAGTTTCCTGCGCGATAAATAAGATAACAACGCTATATGGGACAATTGGGCAGGGAGCGATTTTCGTTATTTTGCCGAAACGGCAGATGATGGCTTTCGCGTCATCCGTATGCGCATATGTGTTGCACTGTCGTCGTTAGAATTCCGGATAGGTCGGCGCCAATTCCGTTAGATAAGTGAACGCGCGCGTGGTGTACCAGCGTCCGTATCGCGCGGCCGGAATGGAGCATCAAAATTCTGGCGGCGTCGAATATCAGAGCATGGAGCACCGGCGGCCGTCACCCAGCGTGTCGAAGGAAGGGAAAGAAAGACGAGAGTCTTTATGCTCCGTACGGCAGCGTCATGCGTACGTACACGTGCATCGCACCGACGCGTATGTAAATAAGCGAGCGAGGAACGTGTTCGTCGCGCGGAGCGGGCGCATCGATATGCGCGACGCATGTCGCTTAGGATGAGGATACAGGCAGACAGGATAAGAAGACGCGCGGGTTGCAACGCGCGAGGATACGTGCTTTGGAGCACGGAAGTGTCGCGAATTGTGGACTATCGGGATGCAGGAATTCGCGGGTGTTTGGGAGTGCTGAAGCGTGTCTCGGAAAATCGCTAAAAGTCGCATCGGAGGATACTCTTCGCCATCGCGACTCATTAGAAGGAATCCATTCGCACCCGCGCTCTGTCGTAGATTTTACATCCCGTAACGGCGGGGCAAACATCCGCCGATCGCACGGAACGACATCGTTAAACTGTATTGCCGAAAGACGACTGAGTAACGGCGAGCCATGGCTTCTCCGGCTTCCAACTAGTTTTATCGCGCCATGACCTTTTATCGATACGCCGTTATCATTTTCTCAAAGTTCCGCCCTGACCTATTTCGCTTCCGCTGCGCTTCGTTTACGAATGCCTCGCACAACGAGCAAGAGGCCGTCGCGCCGCAGTCGTCCTTCGCTTTTCTTCTCATTCCGTACCTATTGTTGCGACTAAAGCGCGTCTTTGCCTAGAGACCAGATGGAGTTCAACCTTGCGGCACGCAAGATTATTTCGAGATCGAGTGCCAACGTCACCGGGCGATTTATTTGGAATTTTCTAAATCTAGATATCCGAGAACACGGAAAGACGTCAAAATATGTCTCGTAGCGACGTAGAGAAATAAAGAAATCTCTTTTCGAGTATTTATTGACAGACAGAAGACACCTGTTAACGTGATCTGGAAAAACGATCGATATATCGAGATACAATGGAGAACGGCGAGATAAAAGGGATCATTTAAGTTTGATTATCCCGTCGAGAAGAGAATCCCGCAACAAGCGCTGATCAAAGGAATTATCAGGAACGGAGAAAGCATGTGTCCGCCTCAAAGTAATTTCTTTAACATGTACCACCTGCGCGCACACGCGTGTACAGATTTATCGTATTTTTGACACTCTAGAAAACTTTATTACACGGACAACGCGATAAGGTTGAGAGAAAAGGAGAAATTGAGATTCGGCTGTCTGTCACTGCGCGCACGTAAAGCAGGCTCATTACTTTTAACTTTTACGTAAGTGGTGACAATTTAATGAAGGGATTACGTGTGTTTGAAAAGAAAGGCAAAAACGAAATACAGATGCACGACGTCGTGCGTGCAAAGTAATTGACGGTATTACTATTGATGTTGAAAGCAGGCATAATATCTCTTCGCCGATTAATTCAGTCGGCGAGCAAAGTCTCACTTTAGCAAAATGCTAATGTCCTTCTAAAGGTGTTTCTTTATTTCCTCACATTTTAACGCCTTTCTCAGACTTCTCTAGAGTTAGAAAATTTCAAATAAATTGCTCAATGGCATTGGTATTCGATTTCGAAATAATTTCGCGTGCCGCAAGCTATTTTTCTCTAAAGACGAAGTTTATCGAAATCCTCTTAGTTTCTTTTATGACGATATCGAGATTGCGCTCTAATTGCAGCAAAGTGATTAGATAGAGACATGCGTTACAATTACAAACGACTTTTCTACGCGGAATTTTCTCGTCTGAAAAGATACTTTACGGAACCACGGTGATTACAAGAGAACCGAGAACGTTATCTTGGGAGACTTAGTAAACATTTATAAAGCCGGATAAACCAGAGGGAAACGGAGGAAACAAACAAGGCTTATCCATCGAACTGCGTGCGTCTGCGTCTCTCAGTCGCAGACTCTCACTTGGAAAAACATTTCAGGAAGATTAATATTAAAAGAAATTTTCTTTCTCTAATTCTTCTTGAATCCTTCTGTTTTTCAGGGGCCTGTTGGTCATGGTTGGTCACAAGATCGTTGCCTACTGCGAAACTCTCACCGTTGTTACGGGGAAAATCTATTAAAATCCACACAGAGGCAGCGATGTTACAGATTCGAATAATGGCGCACGGGTTACTTCGGGCTTTATGAATATTAACGATCGCACGTGAGCATTGTCGTTCGCTCTCGCCGGAGGGTATTAACCGCCACGTTAAATAACTGAGAGTGCTAGAACTGCGCGAAATAGCACTCGATGCCAAAATCGATATTGCGAAATCGTTCCGAGCGATCGCTATATCGAAATAATCAATTTCCCCGAATGGGATACGCGAATCGTGACAGCTGATTTCGAAATCGTTTCGTCGCGAATTAAGGCGCGTTTCGCGAGTCCACAAGTTGAAGGACGGTCGCGAAATTACCTCGTAATTTGCTATCGTCGCGTTAAGATGAATGACACGTTCAACTCTCGCAGGCTCGACGTTTGACTTCGCGCGAAAGGTAGGTCAAGACCTGGCACCTCTCGTTTCCCCTCCATGTATACACCGTGATGATCGGCCCGATAAGGTAATATCAGAAACTTTGTACTTTTCTACCGTAATATAGTCGGACAAGAGGTTGACAAATCGAGTTAAGGAATCCTAATGAATGCCGAGTATTTGTCACGTAGAAAGCTCTTGGCATTTTAGTGCGGATTCATCTCTGTATCTATAATTCAATCATGGAGAAGATTCCGGTATCTTCGTCAAGAAAATTACAAACTTTTTTGGGTCAGAAACAACTTCGCCATATTCTTTAATTTAATTTATTATGCATAAAATTATATTTTTCTGTATAATAAAAAAGAAGATACACATAATGTATCCAGAACCACTTACAAAAAAACCCAAAACTGCATTCCTTAATCAAATTATGAAATGAATGAAATAGGATGTGTAGAGAATAGTAAAAATGTATCTTTGTACATATACACGAAAAATATGATATTATATTAACAGCATTAGTTAATAACAGATTAATCAAAAATAATCTGTTTAATTCGTACACGTCGTTTTTATGTATAGTATCATCATTTTTTAATCAAACACTTATTTCATTAATAATGTTATTGAATTAACCAGATTATTTTCAGTTAAACTGCTGTTAGTCAATGCTGTTAGTACATCATTTCTTTCCGTGAATGATTCGTCAGATTCACTAACAGGTAATACATTCGGAAAAAATGGTTAAAAAAGTAAATCTTAGCTACTCCCGGAATTCCAGATCGCAGTAGATTTTGCAATTTATATGCGACGAAGGCCACGTTCGTCTCGGCAGCCGGGGGGCTGCCAGTAGTCACGTAGGACAGGTGGCTCGACGTTGAATAACGTAGAATGGATGAGATCGATTCACTCTCCTGGAAATCCGCGTGTCATTTTGACGATGCCCGTTCGCGGGGTAGGACAGTCAATTTGACCGAAGAGAAATCTGTAGAGCGGATACTTTTATCTTGCACCCTTCGATCCAACGTAACATCTCTCTTCGAATACGTGGGTGCAATCGCGATCATGTTAAGATCGACGCGAGAACATTCTTCATCCATCTTCCCGATAAGAAGAAATTATACGAATACACACGATAACGAGAATTGAACGGGAACAGAATATCTCTATTGAATATGTATCGTCTCACTTGCGGAATTATGTCAACCGCTGCGAAATGATAATAATAATCGATCCGAAATTCATAAATTCATAATGCTACCCGCAGCGGTGTCGACGTGGATTTAAGGATTCAGTATAGCGCCCGACGATATATTAAGAAATTGCAGACTACCTGGCCCATAAATATTCATGCTCACCTCGACATTACCGCGTAAGATAATAATTAACAATTCAATTTACTTCGTGCCGCTGTCGCGATCGCTTTTTCTTCACGCCACGGGAGAACCTAATATTGATACGGAAGTTTTCGCGCAAAGCATTGAAGTTTCTTCTTCTTTTTTTTTTTTGCAAAAACGCACTTTGGCTTCGCCTTTATACTTATCTTCAAAGAAAATGAAAAAAATGTGAAAACGTGAAACTTTATGAAATTCCTCGCTACATAAACAGGCGTGCAAAGTATGCATCCCCGATCGCCCAACTTTTTCCCCAAAAAACGAATCTAGAAACTCCTTACACAAACATATTCTCATATCGTCCGGTGACGATAAGAGATTGGAAAATTCTCTCTGTTCTCTCCTTCACTTTTGCACTGATCATCCATTCCAATGGCGTATCTTTTTGCGCTCGCACGATGAAATTGCAGTTATCGCGGAGCGATTTATTTGAGGACGCTTCACTTTTAAAAGAAAATACGCACTTGCTCCCGCGAGTACGATGGAGCATTTCCCGAAGCGGTTAAACAGCTGCAGCGCCTTCGCTTAAGCCGTGCATTTGCATGGCGGCGACATCGCGTTTCAGCCGGCGACTAAGGAGATTCAGTGGCCCCGATCTTAAGGTCGGCCTTAGGTAAGACAACTTGAGATTACGAGGGACAAACGAATGTTTTATCTACGTCAGCGCCATTGTATCCATTCCGCGAGACCTTGCGATTTAAACGCTACCAAGCGGGATGCATTATTGAAAGTCCGTTAACGTTCGTAGACATACATTGATCGGCACAAAAAGAAAAGATTATTTTAATCCTTTCGCAGAGTAAAACACGTAGAAATCTCCGCCGTGCGAGAATTCGCATTCTCCCTGTGCTTCCCCGATTTATCACTAAACGCTCGATTGACTCCCGGTCAAATATCGATGTCAATCGCGCGCGGCAAACAAAATTCAGATATGACCATATTTAACGTTAAATGTGCGATGAGAATACGGAGTACTCTATTCAGGACGGTTCCGGTCTTTACAGTTCCGATGTATTGCCTCTGTGTGATAATCGAGCTGCAGACTGCGCCGAGGGACCATTATAGCTTCACTTAACGTTCCACGGCACGTCATTCCGAGCCGCATGCCATACATTTTCACGTACACGGCGAAACCACTGCGCTAGTTGCGCGTATGGGTCTTCTTATTTCCGCGCGTACTGCACATCAAGCGCGTCGCGACGTTTATTTACTAACAGAGACCGCGCTGCGAAAGCTTGCGAATTTACACTCTCATTACGCGGATCGCGGGAGGGAAATTACTGGCGGAATTACTTCGAAAGATTTGAAAAGTGGAAGATTAAACCGACGCGAGAAAACACTCTGTATTTTTCGCCTCGATAGTACGAGCGAAACAATGTGTTTTCTTTAAATCCACTTGATTTCCAATCGTTTACAGCTCCGAGATTAATTAGAAAAAATAAAAAAGAAATAAAATACGAAGCTATCATTAATTTTCACGTACAACCATTATGAACCGATGAAGGCACACTGAGAGAAAAATATAATTACTTTCGGCCTCAACCACAATTTTATAATATTTCAAACTATAAATATGGTTAACTTAACTGTATGCATCATTAAGTTAACCATAATTATCGTTAGAAATATTATAAAATTGTGGTTGAGACCAAAAGTAACTATATTTTTCTCTCAGTGTACGCTCTCCAATTTTGAGCGATTTAAATTTTCCGACGCGAGATTATACACTCGTCTGCTTTTTAATTCGATCCGAGTTGATATTAAGAGGATTAGCGTGTTGTTAAAAAGTATGCTACATCTTTCTTGGCGCCAGGATACGATCAATTTTTCCGACCGGAAGAAATTCGCGCCACATTGTCGTAGGACAAGATCCGTCTTCGCCGACGGATACATCCGTCTTGACGTCGTTTAATTTTTTTGATATAACGACCGGCGGAAGGCCAGATTTCACGGCGGATATATACTCGTATACGCGGATGCTGGTGTCCGATTGCCGGGCGCGATTTAGGACAACGGTTAATCTTCCGGGAAAGTTTCGCCGTGCCATCCCGACGTTCGCCCAACTTTTCTGACGCCCGACATAGTGAAGCGCTCAATCGCGCCTGTCACGTCTCTTACCGCCGCGATCGCCTTTTTGCTCCACGAAACTCCCGCTTTCTCATCCACGCCTGTTTCGCGGCGACGGCCATGCCAATCGGAATTTGCGACATACCGGGCGTGGCATCCACACATGTGGACGCAAGATCGTCCAAAGTGCCGGAACTCTTGTCGAAGTAGATAACGAACGGCTAAAACGACTCGTAGCTTAAGCCGCCCGTATGTTTACGATTGTTGGGAAAACTACTCGGCTACGAGCTTCTTGCTGCTGATCCTTCCGATCGATACTTTCACGTCACGAGTAGCGTAGGCATACCTTCGGCGAAATCGATTTATTTTGATAAGACCGCCCACAGTTTGGCGTTGGCGCCGTATAACTTTATGAAATTACGATTCAGAAAAGAACGGAGGTAAGTAAACTCGTTTCAACGGCTAGCCACGCAATTAGCTCCCACGTGGTTCGTTCGCCGGAAGATTCTAGGAATCAATTTGTCAGCATTAAAAATAGAACTAATTTTGCTGCTACTAAAAGAAAAACAACGTACGTGTGAACGACGGTCTGTGCTACAAGAAATCCAGATAAATTCTAAACTCCATGGAACATTTTTACTTTCTGGTGGTGGCAAGTTTCAGAGATAAAGATAAAGCGTTCACACGAAGTTGAATCCATCATCTGGCGCGAGCTTAGCGTTATATCGTCCAGTCGCGCCATTATTCGCACCGTGTCCTGCTTCATGAGTAATAAAGGACAAACGATGCTACACAATATTTCATCAAACTTCGTCTCGGCGCGAGGCGCAATAAAACGAATCCCACCTCGGAGCGAAGTTTGTAAACCTGCGTGCCGTCAGTAACGGAGTAAATTGAGCGCCGTAAACGTGGCGAGCGTCGGCGGCGACGTCGGCGGCGGCGTCCCGGAATCCCGGATATGGATAACGATTTAATTCCTTTCGCACTGGAGTCTATTCCCGGCGGAAGGCCTCGCATTCGCGGAGAGTTCCCCAGGGGCGTCGCGCAGTAAAAAGGATAACGACGGCCGGCGGAGCGGAGAATGCACTTTGTATGCAAACGCACGGAGAATGGTCGTTAATTCCCGAGCACCGAACGAACCGAGCAAGCGGCTCGTCTTCTTAGATAACCCCTCGTTACGTCGAATGACTAGTTAAAACTTCTCTCCAGCCATCGGAGCGCGGCTCAAATCCTACGAGTGGCCGCTCCGACGCGCGAACGCGCCAACTCGTTAACGACGATCGTTTCCCTCTCGTCGTCGGAGGGCAAATCGATTATGCAGTTTTCTGCGCGAGATCGGAAAAATAAAAAAAATTACATTCTTGTAATCGTACATATTCCGACGAATCGGAGCCTACAGGAAAATCTATCTCCGAAAGTTCCGTATTGCACTGAAAGAAAAATATAGTTACTTCTAATAATATTTCTAATAATATGGATAATTATGGTTAACAATAATGATGCATATAATTAAGTTAATCATATTTCGTGTTAGAAATATTATAAAATTATGGTTGAGTCCAATAGTAACTACATTTTTCTCTCAGTATGTCTTCTCGATTGCCTTGTACACTTTAATCAAACGGATACGAGTCGTTGCACGGCAGAAATGTCATTTCTGTAGACGGGAAGGTAAAAAAGTTATTGTAATCCCTCGCGCGTCTAGCGTCTAAGGATGATTCCTTCGGATGCTCGGAATATCGAAGCGATATGCGCGGCAATACTCGACGTTATTTCCCCGGAGATGCGTGTCGAGGACACATGCGAATTAAATCCTTCCGCGTGACGTACATGTACGTCCGGTACGCGAAAGTCGTATATCAACGTACGCGATATCGACGCCCGCCTTTTCGCGCGCCGCCGCTCGCAATTCCCAAGATCGACGAGCTGAAATCTCTAAACAGTCAACGTTCAGATCGATTCGCTCCCGATTGATTCGTGCGAGCTCGCCTCCGTCCCCGAGCGAATCTTCGCGTCGCGAAATAGCGATTCGTTCGTTACGCGAGACATACGCGATTTATCTGCCTGTAAAAAAAAAGAAATCTCGGGCCAACGTGCCCTCTTTAATCCGTTAACTTTGTCCACGTCGTCCGATGGAAACGACGATTAAAGAAGACGGTGAATCTCGAGGAATCTCGACGTGGACATCGGTAATGTCCCGAGGACCCTTTTTTTCGTTGTTCTTACGCTACGATATTACTGCGCAATGGTTTATTACCGGGTGCAATATTGCAGCACTCATCCTCGTTTCGCTCGCTAACATTATTTCTAGTCGTTATAAATTTCCGACGACTAGGTCACTGTCGTAGTTTCAAAATTGATCTTTAAATCGTTTCAACAGATTATCTACCTAATCTATCACGCTAATAAATTTTACAGATCGCTGTAAAGTGCTACAGGTTCTTGCAATGTTCAACCGGCCAATCCAATTGCTTCAATGAAATTGTCATCAGTTCAATCCTGTTTACAATAGATCGCAGTTATTACAACGTTCTATTATATCGTAGAGAAATTTAAATTCAACACAATATTAACAGAGATCCCGGAGCGTCTAATAATTATTGTTCGGGGATATCCACTTAGAGCAGTTTATTAACTCGAGAATGAATGCAGCGGCTGCACTTGACGGAGATACGAGTAAGGTATAAGGCGCGTCTGCAGAAGTAATGAGAACTTCGTATTACGTGCGTTTTTCAACAGGTGGTGTGAATACTGGCGCGGAGGCGCGGTGAGTACGGTGAGACGTATCGCAAACTGCAGGAAAAAACGCTCCGCGTTAAATGCATTGTCTGATTTCTACCGCGTTTCCTCGAATCAAACATCCATTATTTTTTATAATTATGTTATACGCAATTTTAATGTGAGTCAATAAAATCTATTAGCTCTGCATTAACTCGTGCAAATTGTGATCAAATAAATTTGTTTAAAATAATTCTGTTTATACTCCGATTCGTTCGACATAGACAAGGGTTTTACCCTTAACCCTTTGGAAATAACATCTGGATACATGTCATGTCGTCGTCGTTTCTCTGAGAAAATACTTTTTCTTATATTATTTCGATCAAGACATTCATATTCTATAGATAACACCCGACAGTGATATTGGCAATATAATAGGCTATTTCTATTTTTAAAATTCGCTTACTCTGATCGACCACGAATCATTTGTGCTCGCGTATGTACCGTAGCTCTCTTGACATGATAAATGATGCATTTAACGATCTGCGCGAAAACAGCCGCTTTTATGGAGTTAAAGTAGCCGTTCAGGTACGCGACGTCGTTGCAGCGTAGTTACGCCGTAGGGATGTTGACAAATGGACGCTACAGCTGGCTTCTCCCTCAGGATTTCGATAAATTAAACATGCCGTGAGGATGCGATTTGTAAAATGTCGCCGCGGGATGCCGGGCGACAACGCCGCCCATCGAGACATCGCGACATTTTTCTTCACTATTCCTGTATTTGTCGACATACACACACTCACACGAGCGAAGCAGAGTGGATGCAAAATATTAACTTCAGACGTGACAATGATGCAGCATTTTGTAGTGCATGACATGGTATTTATCAGTTGTAAAAATTTTAGCACGTTTGAACGTAATATTATGAACGAGACTATATTAATTACATAGAAACATTTGTTCATCAATATTTGCTTTATTATTAAGATAATTATATTGAGAAGATTAAAAAGATAATTAATGTGAAATAAATCAAATTAAAATTTTACATCTTTCAAAACTTCATTGAAAAAATACAATTACCAATCGAAGTTTAAATATCGATGTATACGATTGCTTCAATGGTCTGATTAACATAAATATTATCAGCGAACGGTCTTTACGAAGCGCTCGTAAAAAACGTGTCAAATGATAACGCGTTGCTGGCACCTTCATTAGACGCAAAGGAAAATAGAAAAGATTTTTATCCACGTTTTATAGCACGTAAATCAGTGCTCTAATACATGACAGCTGTTTCAGAGGAAAAATTATTTCGCATTTCGTGAGAGTTCCTCGACCTTCGTGACGTACGCGAAAGATGTCCGTGCTAAATGTGCCCTAAGATTTATTTCTAAGCAGCAGCTTTACTAATGAAACTTTATGAATTTGTCACCTCTTTCATGCCCTTTTCTTGTCAGTGACTCTGCGGTGGACGAGGACGAATAAGAAAATGTCGGGGAACCGGCCAATCAATGTGATAGGGTTTGGTAAACGAACCATGACCCGAAAACAGGTCACTGACACATTAATTCCAGTCGTAGCGTCTGCGTGCGTTAACGAGCACTGACGCCCACCGACGTCCGCCCGTCGCCTTCCAGAAAAATGGAAAGCTCAGATCAGCCGCGGTAGTTTCCGGTAATTGAGGCGCGACAGTTACTTTGATACTTCCTCTCGTCTTACGCGGTTTCAAGCAACACATTCGTCAAACAGATGTCTCATTCGACTAGTGCCTATTCTTCGCATGTAACAAAGGATAAGTAACAACGGTTTTAAGGCTTATTACGAAGGCTTTATTACATTAGCTATTGCATTAGCTTATTACGTTATTACATTAATGCGATGAAGAAAGAAAACTTCGCGCTTGTGAAAGGTTCAGAAACTGAAGCAATAATTATTGCGTAATTTCTCGATTTTAAAAGTATTTCTGTTAGCTCAATTTTAATCAAAGAGAATGTATAGCGACTTATATATCATTTTCTGCACAAGTTTAATTTCGTAATTCCATTTATCGCACATAACAAAAGGTAAATAAATGATAGTTTTAAAGCTTATTATGTGACGGCTTATTACAGTAGATTACATGGCATTATTACATTAATGTGATGAAAAAATGAAAACTTTGCACACGCAAAAAGTGAGAGTATATAAACTGTAATTATTGAGTAATTTCTCGATTCTAAAAATATTTCTGTCACTTCAATTTTAATCAAGAGAGAATGCAGCAACTTATTATATCACTTTCCATTTTATCTAAATTTAATTTTTCGATAAATAAATGATATTATATGGAGGACTAATATTATAACATTATTTGAATTTTTATTTTGCTAAAGTGGATGCTTGCGATGCTCGATATCGTACACACGTATTTAGTCATGGATAGAATTCTGTATTAAGAAAATAATTTCAAGAAAACGACGAAAGCAAGGGAAAGATCGGGTAAGGTGCTAGACCTTACTCGCCGATTCGCAAAGAGATCGTGAAACCCAATGAAACCTAGCTAGTTCTTCGCGACTGTTATTGACGGACGAAAGACGGCAAGAAATCGTAATTTAAATGGAAAGATGCAATTTCGCTTTAATGCGACGGCCCCGACGTAAAAGTTTTACGAGCTTCAACGACGCGTCGCGTAACCGGGCGGAAAACTCGACTTTCATTCGCGCAGCATTAGCCAATTTCCGGGTGATTCTTGCGACTTTCATACTCCAACGAGCGTGTACCGCGGCGCTTTAATAAACTTTAGGGAAGAAAAGAACCGAGGGGGAGAACTTTTCTCTCGCAATTAAAGTGACTGCCGTTCTATGAGCGAAGCGCTTGGAAAAGGCTCTATGAGATGGCTGCAGAACGCGAAATTTAGGTCGGTTGGTAACGGAGGTAACGGCTAGAGAGGTTGAAACTACCCTTCCTATCCACCACTCGGTTATCATCGACCACAGGAGCGCGTTACCAGCAAGCTCGACGAGCTTATCGGCGGCTGAAAGCTCGAGGGTCGATACGATGAAAGGGTTGATAAAACTGTCTTGACTGGAATACGTTCATATATTGATTGAAGATAATTCAGAAATAGTTATATTGATCTGCATTAAACCGAACTAACGCTTACGCATTTTTTTAATGTTATTCATGTAATTATCAAATACTTTATTAATGCTAATAAATAATTTACTAAAAGTTTTTGAATTTTATGTAAATAACTATTTTAAACGACAAAATTTTTGCTTCTATATTCAAAGAAACTTTCATCATATTTGTATCCGAGATATGCGAGCAATTTTCTATTCAATTTGCGAATGTACGAGGTAGGAGACGCAGGCATCGATATCTAATTGCGCTCAGGAAATTTCGCGGAATGAAACGGTAAATACGAGCGTTAATTGGTTTCAATGGACGGTAAAAACCCGTAACAGGGGACGAGGAGCAACTAGCAGCGCGGTCGACCGTACGAAAACAGGAAATCAATGGAAATTGGCAAAAAGCGCGTATCCTGTTTCGATTGTCTGAATTCACGAGGTTGGATGAAGTTACACAATTTAGGAGCGAAACGCGTTAAAAATAAAAGTACCGCGCGTTCATGACGTTAACGGTCGATTAACGACTGAGCGAAATGTATGCTATTTTACAGGTGACATTTAGCTAAGAGAACGGAGAGAATTATGATGGAAGCGTTAACATTTTACGTGACCAGGAACGCATAACAGCCAGGAACTGGCAGATATCAAATGCGCGAAGAGTATAAAACGGTAGAAATGGCTAAGAACACTCAGGGATCCCGTAATAGATCCTGAAGAATGATTTAATCCTATTTCCGTCGCTCTACGCGACGGCCCCGTGAAGGCGCGGCGGAATGAAAAATTCCACCGCGATGACAGAATATTCAAGGAAGTTGCGAGAATGATTAAGTGAATCGTGCGCAACATTCGCCGGCTGTTCCGGGTTTATGAAATCAAGTTAACTCAGTCTCGGGGCCCTCGCTCTTATTTTTCCCTGTCCGATTATCCTCCTTAACTACGAGCTCGGCTCCTTTTTTTGTTGCAGGCTACTCCGCGGCGGCGCTCCTTGCGATCCTTTTCTGCATCCCTTTCGCGTTGAGGGTGCTCATCCACAAAGAGACTGGGGGATGGAGCAGCTGGCTCCAAGCCTTCTATCATGCTCATCTCGAGCTCTTCCTTGGGAACGGTTGCCTGGGTACGGTGAATCGCTATCGACGCAATGAAAATCCCGCGGAGCGTACTGCAAAATTGCGCCTGCGAATAATTCAGTTGACTTGCTTTCTATATCTCCTCCTCTCCTTCTCCCCCTTTTCTTCCCTCCTTTCTTTGTTCTCTCGCTCACTCGCATTTCTTGTCTCTCATTAACACCATTCTCGCGGAAACAACTGATCCTCGCGACGGAAAAGAGAATAAATTTATCTGCATTATCTGTTCTCCACACCGCTCACGAAAGAAATAGAAGATCGCTCGTTGCGAAACTTTTCGCTCGCGACGGAAAACTTTTGCCTTTCCGTATCTTGCAACTCTTATAAGTTACAGCGATTAAAACGATTAGAAATTTGCCCTAGTGCGGTTCAAAGAAAAAGCATTAGAGAAAATGGGGCTCGGGGAGAAAAAGAGCGTTAAAGAGCATTCTGTATAGGTAACGAAATGTGTTGCGAGAATTTTTTAATTAACGCTGTAGATATTATGTGTGTGAAAACGCACAGGTGCCTATGTGACGGAGAGAGCTTTTAAGGCCGACTCGACATAGCACTATATTCGAGAGATATAGAGGTTAATTGTATGCATAGGGGTTGGAGTAATGATGCTTCTGGCATTGACAGTGGAGCGTTACGTAAGCGTCTGTCATCCCGGGCAACATACGCAACCACTCTGCGGACCACCTCACCTAACAGTGGTGCTCATCCCTTTGGCTACATTTCTTGTTTATCTACCGAGTGTATTTCGAGGTGAAATTACGACCTGCCTGCTGGCACCCGGCGGTCCTCTAATCTACCAGAAGAGAGACAACGAGTCATTTCTTAACTCGTGGTACTATCAGGTAATTCATATTTCTTTTTCGCTCGCAAAATTGTCCTTGTCTTCTAACCACAACTTCGAAATGGTACTTTAAAGCCAACAAAAACTGAAAATTATATTATTAATTCGTTTGTCAATTCATTAAATATTTATAATATTATTAATACTAATTGCATATATGTAGGACATACAATGGTCGAAATTCATAAAAATATCTGATGTCCAAAATGAGAACTGACATTTAAATTAAGGTCAGGATTTCTGGAACATTCGTAGCGTATTTAGTTATATTATGTTTGTGTGTGCGAGCTTAAAATGGTGTACACCGTATTTAACTTCAAATTCTAATTTTACGAGTTCTTCGTGACGCAAACATATATTCATTTCAGGTGTATAAGGTGGTGCTAGAAGTTGTTTTTAAAGTGGCGCCGACGATCCTTCTCGCAGGATTCAATCTGAGAATAATGATAGTGTACAGGAGGTCCTGCGAGCGACGCCGGAGAATGACTTTATCGAGAACCGTCAGCAGCGACGAGGATCCCAGAACTTTCGCCGAGGAACGGAGGCTCATCCTGCTGTTAGGTAGCACCAGTATCCTCTTTCTAGTATGTGTCACTCCTATGGTTATCTTAAATGTCACAGTCAGCGAGAGCAATCTCAACCATTATCCTTATCAGGTAAGGAAACACATTACAAAATATTTTCGTTACATGTTGTCTCTCAGTTCCAAATGACAATTACTGTCGGAACACATATTCACTCTTGATTAAAATTTAATGTTAACCATAGTTGAATTTCAAATTAAAAGTTAATTTACGAAAACAATTCTGCTTCTTTTCCAACTTATTTTTTGTCCTCGTGTTTTATTGCCGTGTAAGAATACCCGATTAAAATTTATTTTTCCGCGCCTTTTTTTCTTGAATAATTGATTTAATTATTCCAAGATATCCTTCCGCACCTACTACACGACTTCATCAATTATGAATCCGTCCATTAATTCGCCGTGTTCGGTTGCAGGTGTTCCGGGCGCTGGCCAATCTGCTGGAAGTGATCAATTACTCGATCACGTTTTACATTTATTGCCTCTTTTCCGAAGACTTTCGAAACACTCTAATTCGTACCCTGCAGTGGCCATGGGTCAAGAGCGATCAGGGCGGCAGGAGCCTGCCTATGAAGCGTTCCCCGATACCACGACCAACGACTACGACGACGACTCCGCCAACTACCACAGTCGCGACCCCCGGACATCTGGCTCGTGCCAGCGTTTAACACGGATTTTTTGCCATCGATCCTGGCGTCAACCGCTCAGTCGCCAAGCGGTGGAACAAAAAGGACTCGAATCTAGCGCGGGACTGACGCACTGCAAATGTCGGGATAGTTTGAGTGTGAGAGCGAAAAAATCTGTAAAATAGCTGGACATCCGTACGATATATGAGCACGCCGATCGTGCACAATTACGTAGGACACTTATTTGCGTGAGCGTAATGGTGATAATAAATTAACGAAAATTTCTCATGGTGATTAAATAGTCCTCGTTTCTTCGACCGACGAAATGATTACGGTAAAAAGACGTCAGTTTTATGAACGATTTCTGCGAATCTTCTGATTCTTACGAGTCGATCTACAAGCAAGTATTTGAGAACTATGTATATTCTCTGTATACCGGTGAACTCCGGAAATAGTTGCAGAGTTGCACCGGAATGGCCACATTTACGAAACATTCCTGAATAATAACGCAACCGGGCGTGTCTACAGGGTTGCTGCTGTTAAATTTGAACGTTTGACCATTCCGGAGGTCAAATCGACCGACCTGATTAAATAGCCGATATCCGATTATCTCTCCCTCTGTCGAGCTACACGCTCGCTCGGCAATCGCGCGAGAGCGATCGTAAATGTTGAAATACTCAACCTCGAGACGAAAGTATACATATAAAGACAGAAGATTCTGTTGTGTAAGCCATCGTCAGGTGTGCCCCACAGGTCTCTTTCATGTTATAAAGTACAAGCTGGAAAAGTTTTCTGGTCATCGACCAAGTTTATGTGAAAGACAGAGAGCGAGGATTGTGCAAAGAGCAGAGAGAAAGAGACAGGGAGATGTAAACTGAAAAATGCGAGTAGAAAAGAAGTGAAAATCGCTGCGGTGCGTCCGTGTGCATCGCGACGCGAAGAATTTATCAGAATTCGCGTGGAGATGCAGCGACAAGACTTGTGCATCCAGTCGCGAGCGATCGTCGTCACTATTGGAAATTAAACGAGAGAAGAGTATTCGAGCACAGGAGCTCTGGGCGAGGCGAGGGAAGAAAAAGGAGGACGGGAAAAGGAAAAATCGAAATGTGTCAAGTACCTGATCATACAAGGGAATCTTTCCCACGGGAATCCACGGGAATAGCCGAGGCAAAATCGACGTAAAAGAAACTACGTTAATTCCGGGATTGCCGGAAACGGAAAGGCAGGGCGCGCAGAAAGGTGTGTACCGCCGCCGCCGCTTCGCTGGACATTTAAAATAGCGAGCAATGTCGAGAAATATTTTATCGCCGTGCGATGAATCATCATGATTTATTTCTGTGTGAGTGCTATATAATTAAACGTTACCCAACCACCAGTGAGAATTACGTCTCGTCTTCATTGTGTTATCGGCATTAATCTTTTACACCGCGATATATCTTCGCCGTCGATAAGCCACGTTCGATTAGACCTAAGCAATTTATGTATAGCGCTCGGTAAACGCTTCCCCCGGCTCCCGGGACGGGAATTGAATTTCCCAACAAGGAAGTCCGCGCGTCGAAAAAACGAAAAAGCGTATCGCGATACGAGCGAGCGTACGAATCGCTGGCCTCGCCTTTCAAAAGCCATCTAACGAAAGAGGACCGCTGCCGGCTACGATAATAATATTCCATCGAACTCTCTCTCTCTCCGAAATAAACCGCTACCTTCTGGTTGCATCGCGTTTCGAAAATAGATGCTGCACTCCAGAGAGATATTCTCTCCCCCCGGGGAATCGATAATTAAATTCGTCGCAACGGATCCGTCCGCGTTCGTGGTTCGATGGTAATATTATTTCGCTTATTTGCATACGTAAATCCCAACGAAGAATATTTCGCGACACGTATCTCCCTTCCCCGGGACGCCGCGTTTCGTTCGGCAACTTTGGCGAAGTGCGCGCGAACAAAGAAATAAATTCAAAGTGTCTATTTTATTTTCAGAATCCCTGCGTCCTTGCCATCCTTATTATGCAAACGAAAACGTTGTGGAGTACGTATAATTTACTTAGAAATTGAGAAATACATCGACTATCTGACTATCTTGATCCATTCTTTTTTCTCACATCTTGTGTCCTTATCTACTTCACTCCCTGAGAGAGGGAATTACCATTCGCAAACTTTCTAGATTCCACATTTCCCGAATCCCTTGAATCACTATTTTCTTCGAGCAATTTACCGTTTTTTCGACGACCTGTAAAAATATCCGTGAGGTGCTTCAGCCAACGCTCGTCACGTCGAATGCGACAGCAGCGGCTTGCTGTCGAACCAGATGACGAGTACATGACGAGCGCTCGCTCGGTGTACCTAGCCTCGCGGAAGAACTTGTGCAAACAGGCCGCGTCCAATCGTTCCTTTCGATCGATTTTTGCGTCATGCGTCAGTCCGTAAAATTTTGATATTTACCGCGCGGATCGATGAGCTCTCTCTCTCTTGCGTGTGAAGCTTCACGGAGATATAACACGCGCGTTCTTGCAATATAGAACACCGATTAAGCGCGACGGAAGTGCAGCGAGGAGAATCTCCGGCGCATGGTTTCCGTTCTATTGCGGCAAAACCGCTTCTAGCGTGGCGGCCAGGAGAAACGGGAAAGAGAGACAGGAAAGAGCAATCGGCGGGATTTTCGCCTGAGTTAAGTGGAGGCGGTAACCAAAGTCTTCCATCGTTGGTACACCGCCATTTAGAAATAATTTAGACTAGTAGCGCCCGGGGTGGTTCGTTTCGGCCGCTATAAATGCGCCAAAGTGGGCGAAGTACAACGCACACGTCCCACAATAACGCGCGCACAGTAAAATGGATGGGTCCTGTCATCGTTTTAGGGGATAATTTAAGCGCGCGCGTACACCCTTCTCGGGAATAACGGGAGATATACTACGGCGGGAGAAGTCTCGTGTGTTACGAGAGCGAATATACTGTATGTCATAATAAAGTTTCGAAATACGTAGGCGTCCGAAATATTTACCGTTCATGGTGTACCATCATGGTGTACTCGCAGATATAACGTCAGTCTCTCTTCTCTGGGAAGCGAAGAAAAAGAAGAAGGTACTTCTTCAATGTGTCTGTGGAGAAGAAAATCGCTTCAGAAGCAAAACTCTATACGATAAAAAAGGGTCCGGTCGCATCGATGACGGTTTAATAATTCCTCCGTCGTATTTTTTTATATGGAACTGCGGCACACGTGACATGATAAATTTTGCCGGATGATTTATGTGGTTTATTTTTCGAGGAGAAAGTCCTACACCTCATTCAGCCTCGCATTCCCGTACCATGTAGTTTCCTTTAATTCAAAATTGTCTCATGAATTATTTTTTTCACGTTGTTAGCTATAAATCATCCAAGTTCGAGAAAATATTTCGTTTCGGATAAACGTGACAATTTAGATGTCTGTATCTCAATATTTGTATATCGCGACATTACGAAACTCCATTCATTACGGTATTTAAAGACGTGATCGGGAATTTAACGACGTGAAAAATCAACTCGTCAGAGTCGGTTTTGCGGATTTGTCAACAACGGTCGCCGAGGATGCGGGACCCACATTCGGAATCCTTGTGCCGCGGACAAAAAAGTAGCGGCGACTTGGCGCGCGACGCACCGCGCTCCGGAATTTTTAGGCGAAATGGTACCGGTCTCCGGTGGATGGGGTCATCCATGGTGGGGGTTGCTCTTTGGGTGGGCGTCGCTGGGTCGATACAGGGTGGCTTCGTTCGCCGTCGAAGGCACCACGTGAACGAGTACCCTGTCTACCCTTCAGCTTTTCTTTCGATGACTACGGATTGGCGTGACTCTTTCTGGCGAATTAACTTGTCCTTTAAAAGAGTTTTGCTTATTCATTATTTGCCACAGAGGGTATCAATCAAGGATACACTACGAAGATACTTTGTCACGTTTATTAATTATCTTTCTCTTAAGGAATGTCTGTTAGTTCTGTAGAAAGTTTCTTTGAAGAAGAAACTCACCTTTCAAGAAAAGGTGAGTTTCTCTCCAAAAAAGAATCTAATGAGATGTCGCGAGAGCGGAATTGTTGTCACTCAATTTGTCACTTAAATTGAGGCGCGTAAAAGTAAAATTAAATATAAACGCACAATTAAATTTGACGAGTATTTCGGTGACTAATAATGCAAGTTACTCGGAGCGCACCAATCAAATGGAATCCTATTAATATCCCGATATTTGAATTACAATTAATTTCATTCGCGTCCTCTTTATAATTAAATGCAGACATCCGTTGCTTCAATTACGAATATTTATTTAACGAATACATATATACACCTAATTAATGGTACGGTTGACTGTACCCATAAACGGGCTTATCGTTAAAAATAGTACTGCTTGAAATTGCGAGACGCGTTCCACGAATATAAATTGACGAGCAGATTCAAATCCCGTTGCAGATGGTTCAGCAGATTGATAAAAGAGAATGTATGATATATCGAACATATGCATAGAATTTCAAGAATGAATATAAAACGGCACCACTCACACGTTACGCGTAACGTAATTCGATTGAGCCTCGATATTGCATAATGTAACACGCGCCGGTAGGGCTGGACGTCCAATAATTATTGTTGAAAATTTATTAGGGTGTAAATGGAACTGCGCGGGCGACCCGGATACAGGCTGCTTATATCGGTGCGCGTACAGGCACGGCGCGTGCGAAATTGGCGGTCATGCAAATTGCTCGCGTGTACTTCGCTGCCCGTAGTTAACGACTCTTCCGGTCAGCTGAACCTCTAACGAAGCCGTTTTGCTCGTACGCGCACGCGTTCTCTCACACGTTCCCTTGATGAAGGAAGCGCGCGATGGATGGAGACGTCCGACCGGAAATAGATCGATAAATCAGAGATTCAGCATTGCTGAAGTGCCATCTCACCCCCCCTCCCCGTTCTAATTACTGTCCGTTGTGAAGACCCGTATACTAACTCGCAATTGTCCTAACAGTCACAGAACGCAAATGAGATGCATTTACATGCCTTGGAATGGCATATCGGGAAAGGTACATATGTTGATTGTATCTATGACGTGGTCCGGCTGCCAATCGCTTTTAATCGGCAGATAACTAAAAGGGATTAAGGTAAGTAAAAGACGTTAACACGTTTAGAAAAAAGAACGCTTAATTGGGGGCTTGCGCTTGACAGGTACTCATAAGATACGTATTCTGGCGATTTAATTTGCAAACGAAACTTACATATTTAAATTCATACGTCATGCCTTTTGAAATACGGAAAAAAATTAATTAAATACGAAATAAAGTATATAATATAAAATACTTTTCTTGCTGGAAACTGACCGAGGAATATGGAATTTAATGCAAATAGGTAAATTATAATAGTCCGCTAAGCATCGGCAAGGCGTGGGTGGTTTGAGAGCTCGTTCTGAAACTTGCAAAATTCGAATCACTCTCTCGGACGTGTTTGAAAAGAGACCGACCGCTACCGTTTGTCTCTCGCTTCGGAGCATGAAGACCAGGCAAACATGGTCAAACAAAGGACTGAACGGACTGCGTAATTCTCGTTAAGTCTCTAGTTCGACCATGTATAGCAAGACGAAGATAGTTAGTCGAGTTCTAGTGGAGGCAATTTACCTCGCAATTAACACGGCTATCGCTAAAGTAAACCGCCGGTAGAAACGGAGCGTCTCCTGCAGAAAAGTAGACGCGTCGTCGCAGTGACTCGATTTCGCGGGCGCGAAAACTCCCGGCCAGCTGGAAGATCAAATTTTCCTTCGGAGATAGTTAAATGTATTTTTGAACGATGGACTAATTCAATTTTTGCGCCAACTTTCGTAATTGCTTCACTTGTTACAGAAATATTCAATAACCGCGACTTTGCTCTCCGGCTTAAGCGCTTCGTTTCATAGAACAGGAAATACCAGGAAATGGAAATAATGAAAAAAAAAGAGATAATAATAATAAAATGGAAAATTCAAAACAAGTATACATAAATCCGTGTGTGAAAGCATCATGCATGCAGATATTCAGATTGGATATGGCGGTGCCGCAATTCCGACGGTTTCCAGGTGCATTTTAGTGCGGATTTCATTTTCTGCTCGGAACACTCTTCTACTATCGTTGCAACGCTCATATCATCGCCTGTCTCGGTTGCCCCCCCGTAAATAGAATCATATATCCCTCCGAGGAACGAGAGTCACGTTTCCCCGCGATTTATTTCTTCGACGAATCGAGCAGCTCTTATCGCAATTTTCACGTGATACTCGGGTGCGGAACTTGCCAAAATATCATCGAGATTTTCTTTCGATTTCTTTGTCACTTCATACGACAAGGAAAATCCTGTTACACCACTGGAATTTTGCATTTCTTGTTGTTTCTCACGGAAAAAGTACGACCGAGATTGATGAATCTTAAAAAGAAGTTTGCGGGTGAACTTCATTAAGTAAAGTACGAAAAAACAGCATCGCAAAAAGAATCAAGAATTAAAGAACATTACAATTATGTAACAGCTATAAAACTAGCGTGTCAACAGTTTTGAATATAATTATTTTGCACGTAGTAAGGATATGATCGTATTTAATCGTAGATTTAATTTTGATTTACTAATCAACAAAAAATTGATTAAAGAACGAGGATTGTTATCTCAGAGAACAGATTAGAATCGCATATAGAAATACGTGCGAATAATTGTAATTGCCCATAAAAAACTATATCATTGCATTTTGCATTTCTATCCTCTTTCTCGTTAGCGCTCTCGCATCCGGCGCGGGTGGATGGTCGAAGATACGACTTTAATTTCGTGGAGCGCAGCGAGAGAGCCTCATTCCCCGCGAGATGTATTTCATCTTCTTCTTAAATCTTAATAAAGTAGCGACTGGGAGCCATCAAAGATGCATTAAGCAAATAGAACCGGCGCGTATTAAATAATAAAAAAAAACTTGCTGACAAATTGCGGACAGGTAATATAAAAATTAATCTGCCGTAAAGCGTAATTCGTGCGACATTTGTCACGATACGAAAATATCATTTTCACGGTGCTGCATCAATTACGGCGAGTGTGTTCGTTTTATCAACGTATTTTCTCCCACGGGCGCAGATCGGGGGACCCGCGCGATGGCTGAAGTTGAGGAATCGTCCTGCGGAGGAAACGAGGCGGCCACTCGCTGGGCGAGACGACAAGCGGCAATTATTCACCGTGGGATCGCGATAGCTGTAAACAGTTTGACGAATCGCGCTTTACACTCGCGCCACCGTACGAATGTATCTGTTATTGTCGGCGACATTGTTGTTGATCGCAGCTCCATTTTCACGAGGGAGAGGATCATCGACGTTTTTATGCCGAGGACTCGAACGACGCAGAGGACTGCTGACGTGCTCCACTTTCGTTTACGCTTTGTTCGTTACCATTCGACGTACGCCACATCGAACACTTTTGTTATTACTTCAGGAGGAGGAGGAGAGATGGGGGCCGAAGAGGATAATGCTATGTTTCTAGACACTAATACATTCTCGCGATGGTAGTTACGATTTTCGTAGCTGGTCAATAAAGACAAGATTAAATCAAATTGCTGCAGGATCCCCGTCAGCGAAAAACTATACTACGAGTTTTGAACGGGGACTTCGCGCAGCGCGCTTGAAGCTATTATCACTGGGAGATAATTAGACGTCACTGAAAAATTATTACTGCGGCGTCACTTGATTGATTATAATCACGAAAAAGAGGATTAAAAATGAAAAAATATTACGAGGAAACGTTTCAGTCTGCGAGTTATTCTAAAAAGCTGTCAAATATGTTATAATATTTATGTTATAAAACTTTTCTTAAAATATTGTAATTTTTGTTTATTTTAAAATTTTATCTCTTTCTTTCTGTTATTATTATATATCTCTTATTAAATATAATATCCGATATAACGATTATGTGATAAGTTTGGCATAATGTAAGCAGCCTTCGAACATCGAAGGAGGTTGAAATAAATCGTTTTGTCATCGAACCAACGAATCAACGGTATCACGCAAACCTTTTCTTTTATTCATGGATCTGCCGGCGAATCCACGTCGATTTAGATCCATCGCGTCGAATTCATCGTGCTTGGAAAACGGTCGACGCGAAAATCCGCTATCGGCGAAATATACACTATCCGAGTATCAGTATCTTCTTCGTCTTCCCTTAAGTTTCGCTCAATCGAAAAATGTTACTTCACAGGCGCATCGCTTTTCCCACAAACTCTGCGAATTACGGTAACCAACGGGGTTCTTGAGTGATTGATCTCATCACGATAAAACATCGCGCCGAAAAACTTTCGCAATGTTTCAAAATTCTACACGTACATATCACTTTATGATCCATAGCCTCCTCTGTGTATCTCTTTTATTTTGCCTTCGAAATATAACTATTAATGGGCCGTAGCTTGATCGTCTCATTAATCTTTCTCAGAATCGAATATTCTTCAGAATATTCTATTTGATAATATAACAGTAATTGATCTCATCATCATACTGTATCAAGAAAAGCTTCGTATCAAGTTCTTTTTCTATATTTCGTGCTTTTTCTATTATTTCAACATGTATTATATTATTATATATATAAAATTATTATTTGTATATTATTTTGTATGTAATATTATTTTTATTCAAAAATAAAAATATTTTAATATGTTCTAGTGCAGCATTTATACCTTTCCTTGTCCTTTTTTTAATTTATTGGAAATAACAGTAAAAATTTTCCGAATCCAAAATGATGAACGAGCAAAGTAATATTTATTACAGTTCGTGATAAAGTTGGAAACAGGGACGAACTGCGGTGGCGACGACCGTGCAATAAAAGACTATGATAAATAATAATAAAAACGCGAACTCTTCTCTGAATACGAATATTCGTCCGGGTTAATTTCATAATGGAACTTTACGGGGCGCGCCGGGGCCGAAGTTCCCCGAAAGCGCCAAGGGTGTTAAGAATATTTGTAAGAGAATTATAGTCAAATGGAAGTGAAGATGTAAGGGCATTTCGGCGCGGGGAAGAATGAGGAGAAGGGGCTGAAGGGGCAGAAACGGATCTGCGAAAGAGACGGCGCGTGGAGTACGAAATCGAGGAAGACGGCGCACTACTCGTGCGTGCAGCCGAGACGGAAAAATTTCCAGCGGGGGAGGAAAACGGAAAGCGGAGTTTCGAGCGGGCG
>VBVR01000786.1:0-40857 GCA_011638315.1 Tetramorium parvispinum | reverse complement strand
CAGTCATATTTACAAGTATTAATGTTCATTCGTGAGTATATCCGCAGTGAAGCTACGTACGTCCTTTGCGACTGGTCGAGGTATTCTTTTTTACTTCGTAGACACACCTTTCGTGATCTCAAGATCTCATGACTTTACTTCTTCCGCGTATAAAATTTGCATCTTGTAAAAGGGGATAGAGATTTCGTATTTAAAAAAAATCTTCCGCTGTGCGTGCGAAGGCTCTTTACTCCGCGGAATCTACTAACGTTCCGTAGTTCGTACGAGTCCCGAAGAAAAAGTCGAAAGATGATGCGGTGCATTAAAGGACGATTGCACATTGGTAACATCGTGGGCAACATTAACAATCTAATAAGCTCCGGCTTGCTAATGGCAGATCCGAACTAATTACCAGGTTATGATAATTCCACCATAATTGATGAGGAAATGATCTTTTAAGTGCGCCTCATACGAATTAGAATTCAAAGCTTTGACGAGAAGTGTATAACGGGACGTCGTGATAATCGTATCTTGTATTTGCCTGTAGACAACGTTGCATGAAAAATTAAATTCCATAAATCCTCCAACAATTATCTTATGTGAACCTTTCTATTCGATTGAATCAGACGTACATACATCTTCTGCGATTTTCACATAGCTGAATCGATTTCATTCCTTCCCACGGCTGCATCTTGCCATCTTGAAAATAAAATCGTAAATCGTCAACGATTTAATTGCCTTCGACCTTTTCTTCTTTTCCTGTTAATAGGATTTACGTTTCTTATCGCAATATGTTGCGGAGGTCGGCGACCTCCCGGACTCAAGCGTGCAAGTCTTAATCTAAATACACGCGCGCAAATGCGCGAAAGCACATGGCGCGAGTATCTCCGCATTAGTTCGCGGCGAATGTTCTGTCAGATCTAACCCCGACCGTGGCAACGTCCACGAAGCGTGTCGTCCCGTTTGCGATACGCCTGACGTGGACCAGCCGCTGGTGACATCCGAGGCTCGCTGTCGCTTCCTCCACCTCGTAATTTCCTCATTCCATTGCGAGAGGTATTCCTGTTCTTCTTCTATTCCACCGAGCGTGCTTCTGTTTCTTCTCTGCTTCTCTCTTTCCTCTTTTTCCACCATCTTTTCTCCTGTTTTCTTCTAGATCCGTTAGTTAGTCTTTTTCAGCGATCTGGAAATAATTCGCTGTTTTCCGACGATAGCGTAGACATCGGTGCGCGCGTTTCTGCCATTATCGACATGAGTTATTTCGGTTTCGATTTTATCTCGTGCAGCCTCATTCTTCCGGATTCTTCCCCACATGATTAGCGACTTTCATACGCGCGTACGCCGCAAAACCCCGCATCCGTGTGCTCTGTCATAATATTCGCCGCGTACTCATTGAGATACCGTACGGTTGACGCGCGCGAGTCCGTGTTTTTCTTCCGGTGCTTCTTGTTTTTTTTTTCCACGCGTTGTCTTTAACTCAATTCCGCTTCGACTAGTATGACGTGGGTGCCCGGACATTGACCACCCAGTGAGTACTATCCACCATTGCTACATCGGTGGTCGGGAACTTTGGAAAAAGAGCCCTCTCGAAGTACATAGGTGATGTTACAAGTGCGTAATCTATCTTCGATATTAATAGTTCGCTGTCAGTGGAAATCATTCGACAGCCGTAAATTACTGTGATGCTGTATTAACTAAGAATACATACGGTCGTGCTCAATCATTTCTATTGCGCGTCGCGTTTAGCTGTTTATTGAACGTAACAATCGAGCCGATTAATAATAAGACAGCTGCGTAGCCTGCGGAGAATACAGGTCGCAATTAAAATTAAGATTCTTAGAACGTAATTTTATGCATTAGGCATCACTGTATTTGATCGATAGCTATTTACTTTTCTATATTATAGATCCTAGATGTAATATAACTTCTAAATGTGATAAAATTTTGAGAAAAATAATGAATTACTTGAAAGAAGAAACGTAGGATTCGTCATTTTTAATCCTTACGTGAAAATGGCATTTTATCCTTACAAACATAGACATCACTTTTCCGACCATTTTTTCCTATTTAAAGTAGTTTAAAAGATCTCTAAAAATTCATAAACATATTATCAATTTTTAGAGCAGTGTCTGTACTTTATTTTGCAAAGAATGAAATGTAAAAATCGAGGGCTCTATAAAGTTTTTCGAAATTTTTCCAACCAATGGATAGAAATCAGATACGAAATACCTATGATAATATTATAAACTCATACGTTTACTTTCGTTAAGGATACATAAATATTTCTTTCACGTACCTAATTGCCAGCAACCAATAATTTGCGGCGTGAAAAATAACGTTTTCGCTTAATCGAAAGAGCCGCGTTTGTTGTCTCGTGCTGCGACTAGAACGAGCCAATTATTTCGAGCCAGGATTTCGCGAGGATAACGTCGCGGACACCGTTATTGGTGATTCTCGTCACGCATGTGTCTCGCGAGGCATACCGAGGAGCACGTCGTTCCAATTTAAAGACAAGGAAAGTTGTACGGAAAAGAAGATCGATCGTCGTAGGGACGCGAACCAGTGAGCGTGTTCCCCTCGCTCTCCTCACTTCTTCATGGGGAGAAGAATAGAGGCGCAACGAGAACAGAAATTAGTGACTGAAAGGCCGGACGAGCGAAATTAGTAGTCCCGCGAACGATCGCGTTTTTCTACCTGTATTTTTCTTCTCTTCTCAAAGACTATCCTCGACAACGATATTGGGCGAAATTTACGGCAAATTATCGGGTATTTTTCTTCTGGTAAATTTGTACGTACACAGTGTTTTTGCTATTATATTCTCTTCACTTTTCCATCTATTTATAGACATCGATGTTCCATCTCGATGCGGTGACAACTATTATTATTTATTGATCCATGGTATCACGGAATATAAATTCATATTTCGATTCTCTTAGCTTGCGACAAAAATTATTTTGTTGAATTTGCTTCTTATTAAGATTGACGATGACTGTCAATTGGAAAAGTTGAAACGAGTTGAGTTAATAACTTGAAATGAAAGAACATGACAAAATTAATATGATAGTCAGGTGTCTTCGTTAGTTCGTCTTTTATAGATCGTTCCCTTGAAGTGGCTTCTGTTCGAAGGTAAACGTGTGTAGTGAATAGAAGAAGCAGGAGGAATTAACGAGAAGGCGACAATGTGATAGTTGTGATAATTGAATGAAATTTTTTTATTACTTTAGAAACCCGCCAATTAAAACGCTCAAGACAATTTATAGAGCAAAGAGATGTCCTATTATTAGATAGATTCCAAAGATTTTTAAAACTAAGAATTAACACATTTTCAAGAAAGATGTGCAACTTAATTGAAAACTGCGATAGATAGTTAAGTAGACTTAAGTAGCTTTTAGTAAATTAAGTAAATCAAATTTTTCCAGTAAATAATTATCTAAGAGGCATAGCTTTATTTATGTAATGTTCTGTGTGCATCTTGAAGATGGTTACTGAATTAGGCCTCATCAGTCATCATTAGAAATGGTCGCTATAACTTTCTTCGCAAGAAACAATTACACAGCTGATATCGCCGCGCGTCCAGGAAGATTTATGAAGATAGCCATGACTGCTTACGCCCCTCTGTACTTTTCTCTTCGTTACGCCGAGGCTAATGAAGGGAGAATGCGGTTGAGAAGCAATTTTCTTCTAGGAGGACCAAGGGAGGCTCCCGGGAACGAAAACATGGTATACCGCTAATCGTGAAACGTTGAAAAGAGCAACTTTGATAATCGCGTAAGGCCGATAAATGATTCGATAAACTTAATACTCGCGTCTCATGCCTGCTAATTGCCAGGCGACTACTAAGAAGCTACTGTGCAACAGTTTCTTTTCGGTATGCGTTATTGAAGAAAAGAGAGCTTTCGATACGAAGACGAAGAAGGAAAGAAGGAGAAAAGCAACTAGTCGCTGGATTCGTTTCGCATGCAAATTATTTAGATGAGTTCATGCTACCGATTATTCTTAAACGGCGAGATGTATAAACAAGTTTCCTCTCTCATTACGAACATTCGAATAGATTAGAAATTTATTACTCATGGGAGGGGGATACAACATCCACTAATTAAATTTATTAAAATGTCTTGAGATATACATTATAGGGAACCCAATTTACTTTTTTTCTTAAGCAAGATTCTCTTCGCGCTTGATTTCCTATAGTAATAATTTACTAAGGATTTATTTCTCACGATATATCACTTTTCCAATCTCCACAGGATTATTCTCAACCACGACTATGAATCATTTTAATTTCCTTATTTTATGATCTCGTACCCGGTGCAAATGAGTCATGCGGCAATAATCCCACAGTCTCTTTATCGAGATTATTTTAATTTTTAGATTTCAATTGTTGCAATTGCAACTAACAAATTCTTACATTTTTATTAAACTAATATAAAAACATTTGGATTTTTCCTTTCAAGTGTCATCAACGTCCATTAATGCGCATCGATGGATAAAAAGAAATAAAATGCACTCAAGCTGCGTTTAACAGAAAAAAGCTGGTTTACAACTGTTGTAAAAATCGTGAATCTGATCTTGGATGAATTTAAGAGCATCAGATTCACGAATTTTACAACAATTGCAAAGCTTTTTCCGCTGAATACAACCATTTGCTCCTGTTGTCTTCACTTCCTGCGGTACTCTATTACAAATAGATTTTGTGTCCTTATAAAACAACGTACTCCCGCGTCCATCGCTGGCGCGTGTCATCGGTTGGGAATCGATCGGACGGATTTTGTGTGGAGAGGAGAAAACGGTGATCTGCGGTCTACCGTGACAAGAGAGTTGCGACCAGCTGCGTCAGACGTGTCGGAATTCAACGTGACGGCTGCGACTTGATGTTAAAGGCTCGAGCAAATCGATCGGATCTCGATCTTTGTTCGGACGAATGATCGGAGAATAGTCGGAGTATAGTTTTAACGAGTGAAACCGATGCGATCGACGCGGAACCGTGAAATTCGAAACGACAGCGAGCGCGAAGCGAAATGATACATCTAAGATAACGCGGATGCGGCCAATACGCACGTACGCGCAGATCGATTTATGTGTGAAGGATATATATATATATATATACTATCGTTATATATCGCAGAAAGTTTGCACACTTTCAAGTATCATCGTGCTCTTCGATACTTGGCTCATTTGTTGGACAGAAACTATCGATAAATCAGGAAGCCTGCCTTCTCACTTAATTCAATTAGCCTCGCTAAATCATATTAAGCCGGTCTGTAGTTATTATTAAACGATTAATTAACTATTGCAAATGACTCCCTCGGTGGACAAGTATCCTGCATCAGCGGAGATTGCGCGCGAGTTAATTCGCGAGCGGAAGGCGTCATTAGAAATAAACCAATCACGGGAGATAACGACGCTAGCGATCGCACTGATAGCATCCGCGGGACGCGTTATACGTAATAATCACGACGTAAATATCGTGGACGTTAACTTGTGTAATATTAGCATGTATACGGCGTAACGGAGTAAGTGTCGCGTGAATTTTTTCCGTGAAGCGGAGGCGCGCGGGTCGTGCATTTTCATTAATCAAAACGCGTAATTTGCTATACCCGGTAATCTCTCGGCGAGAGACGGTTATCCGGGCGGGAGCGAGAGGGGAGAAACGGATAGCTAAACTTTTCGCATTTGTTAGCCGGTGGCAACCAGCCCGACAGGATATCGCGGGCTCCTCGCTCTCGGAATCGGGCATTACAAACGAGCGTTTCCTTTCGCGGAGAGCGGAGAGTTGCGCGTAAGCGTCTCGACTCGATGAAGTGGAGAGTGCATAGCAGCCGGGAACTTCCGGGCCGTGATAGAGCGCAACAAAGTTATTGCACATTACCCAGAAGCGCTCTTACGAGTACGCCGCGCGCGACGTTTTACTCGAGTATTTGCCGCTGCTACCGGCTGCGTGCGCGCTCGCGCGCGTGTACGCGTGTACGCGTGTACGCGTGGTGCACGCGTTGCAAACCGTGCAGAATCGCTGAATAACAAAGTGCATCTGAGAGACAGCCCGAGAGTTTGCTTTGCGTCACGTTACGTAATGTCAGAAGTCGCGAAAGGTACACGTTGGAGTGCAAGGTGGATTATGAGGCTTCGGCCGCGCTCCCGGGACAAGTTTGCTTTAAGTTTTTACACTCGGCGCTGTATAAACACCATTTTCTCGCATGACTCGTGGACGAGCTGAGGCAACAACCCCTTTGAACATCAGTAATTTTGAATAATGGACAGTCGTACTTTATCGCCGAGCACCGTCTCTTCCGTATATCCTCGCGTGTTCGCGATACCCTCCTCGTAATAATCTCGTGCAATTTGCCACAAAGTAGATCACGTATCAGCAGCGGATCATAAATCCCACCGACCCATTGTATCCTCGGTGCGCATCGAGCTGCAAGCTTCAAGGTGCGCGCTATCAATGGCATCTGCTACGGAAGTCCTTCTCCGCCATCCTCGTGGCTGCTGACAATGACTCTATTGAACATTCTCGCGTTGGAAAAATGCCACTGCTATTCCATACAGAGGGATACAATCTGAGCTGCGCTCGATTGGCGTAGGTAGTTGAAGACTCTTGTTAAAACTTGGCGCTTATCGCTTACTACGCGGAGACTGGACAGGTTTCCTCGTATCGCATTTCCTCCTGTGCATTGAAAAGAGCATCTTCACGGAATGGACTACCGCACAGAGTGGCGATTTTGTAGCTTCGGTAAACGCACAACACCGATTTCCGCACTCGTCCGGAATGCGTTCGCGAATGCACCATCGGCATCATCCTCGTTCCCCAGTCTTCTTTGCCTAGCCGCCGCGACGACGGCGGTCGTCGGTTTTTTAAGAGAGCTCTTCCGGGGTCATTTTCATGCTCGGTTTATGCTATCTATGCGTAACAACGGGAGCGCTCGATCGCCCGTATCGCTGCTGCGTACGGTGGAACGACCCTCTCTCGGAACGATAGAAGCTACAGCCGCGATGCTGCAACCGCGTCCTATAAATAGACTCGTTCCGTGGCGGTAGACTGCGTGACCTTGGCGAGAAATCACCTCTAGACCCGTAGAAAAGCGCGAGCGGGGTAGGAAGGGGCAGGGATGGGGGGATAGGTACATCGTGCGTGAAAATGAGGCAGTTCGATGCGGACGATGGCTCGATGAAAAGGGAGGAAGATCAAGATGACCGCCTGCGTTCTTGCCTGCTCGAGCCTGTTATTACGTGCTCATATGAGACGTTCGGTGCATGTCATATGCTTCCCTGACAAGTGAGTACATGTGGCGGCGCACAGGTGCCAACGAATCATGCGGAATGCGGAGCAATTATCGTCTAGTTTGACGTGATGACCCTCGTGATGGGTGGGTTTCCCCCGCAAACGATGGTATGGATGGTATGGAAAAACGTGGGCAGTACGTCGGAGATAATAATGAACCGTCGATGGCGCGATGAAATTGCCATGAAGGCGGGCTTATCGAGCTTTGAGGAGCATCGATTGGATACATAGCTCTCAGGCGTTTACCGAGAGACAGCCGGAAAATAATCAATTATTTCCACTCAGCTTGGCCAGCGAGATTGCAAATAATTTGTGATGAACGTACACCCCATCTTGTGAATTGTGTCCATTGTGTAAAATCAATTTTTTTGTCTCACGCTGACGCGCGAGGTTGATGAATGGAAAAAAAAGGGTAGTAATCACACGGAACCAATCAAGCTGGCTTATTCTCGTCGCACGCTACAGTTATTTTCGTCATCGATGAAGTGAGCGAAGAAGGCGCTAAGTACATAGGACGCGCAGTTTCTCGCTACGTACAATAATTACACCGATATATGATACGCGGCTATATTACTTCACAGATGCCGTAAGATAAGAACGGATATGCTAAACGTGCGAGTGCTGAAGAGGGGGGAGGGGGGAATTTGTTGAACGGTCGTCGCCCCACGTGTTCGATGAATCGATCTTCGGTGTTTATTGTGTGCAGCGAGGCGCTACGAGGGACTAACGTCAGAATGTGAGAACGATGGGGACAGAGCGGAAGTCATTGGGAAGATTAGTGCGGGAGATAATTGTAATGAAAGTAGATAAGGGCCATCACGCGTAACCGTAATCGTAAGAAATTGAGCAACACGATTGGCCAGTTATGATTACGGACGGCCGAATTGAATAATATGATTGGTCGAAATCTTACGATTACGATTACGGAAATGTACATATGATGACCTTAAGAGAGAGCGACACGCCGTTATAGCATTTGCGCGCCGACGAAGAACGAGCACCGGCAAGAATTTCAACCGAAAAAGAGACGAATGATCGGTCGGTCGAAAGAAAGATTTGCCCTTCGCCGTTCGTCGAAAAGAAGAAGTACGATCAGAGGGAAAATAATAAAGGGGAGGGGGGGACCTCATCTTCCGCGTCCTTCGCGGTCACCGCTCGCCTCGTGACCATTGCTTCTGTCCCGGACAAAAACGGAAACCTTCATTCAGGCCTACAATGAACGGCTTAATAACTGAGAGCCGTCCGCATCCGCCGTAACCAGAATAATCCGCCTGCAGAATCGGATCCTTCCAGGATCCAGGATCGATGAGTATTTTTGCTCCAAACGCGGCATTACGCCAGGGCGACGTCCATAGATTGGCAAATACCGGTAAAGTTGCTTATTACCTGATAATTCACGGTCTAATGAGTAGTAATGAGTAATAATCTGTAATTATTATCGGTGACGGCCTTCGCGAAATATCACGAGCGTCGTCGGTTAGCGAAATGACAGGGCCTAGAAGATTGGTCGCAAACTTCCTTTCTTCGCGCCTTGTAACCTGCACCAACATTGCGCGCGAGTCCTTGACCGGCCCTGAACCCAGAAGAGTGGAAAGCCGCCTGGTACTCCATTGGCTGCCGCATGGGAAGAGTCAATGCCTCTCGAACGGACGCGAACTAAAATATAGTGATTGCGAGCGGGGGCGGGTGTGGGAGGACGAGGCGGAGGAGGAAACTTATGCTAAGGAACTAAGAAATCGTGAGGAACGACTAGCTGAAGGAGAATCGGCGGGGAATATCTAAATGGATTGTTCCTTTCGCCGGCGGTCCCTGTCGGCTCATGCTATTTCCGTCATGACCAAGGGAATTGATAATAAGTCGCGCGAGTGCAAAAACGATAATATCATCCGGTACACAAGAAAATAATTTGTTGCTTCCGATTTTTCGCGAAACTTGTTGCATTCATTATCTCCTCACCCCCTCCAACAGTATTATGAGATTGTATAATATAATTATGATTTACATGTGAATATGTGATATACGAAAAGTTGAAATTTTCGTTGGTGTACTAATAGTCTGAACAAGCAGATATTTCGAGATTATTCTCATGACAACAGCATCTAATACTTTTATTAGCGAAACTGGACCAATTTAAACCGTATAATTAAGCAGAAAAATGTCATCTTCGGTCGGATTCTTGGTAGCCTAATAATAACTATATTTCAAGACCGACAAATAATCGGGTGCGGTTTGCTGTGTTGGAAAAAGTGTACAAAAATTCACACAAAAGTGTTATTATTTGGTTACCAAGAATCAGCTCGGTCCAAGAGATGACACTTTTCTTTATTTAATTTAATACTTTAATCTAAAAAAACAGGATCTAATAAGTATACATAGAGAAAAAAAATTTAACGGTAAATATGTATTTTTCTAATAATTAATAATTCCAAAATAATTTTTTTTTAATGTTTTGAGTCTCGGCTTAACTTTATTTCATTTTAAACACTTTTAAATCAAGCTTTCAGTATATTTCAATAAATTGAAATTCTCATCTGATCTGATATGATCTTGTAACTTTTATGTTTTATTTTCTTAAGATGTTTATCTACAGGTATATCAGAGAATGATTTTCGATAACGACATAACGCTCATCTGGCGATCGTAGAACCTGTCTAGTCACTTTCCGGTCGCATCTATCTCTGACATTAGATTATCGATATTCGATCAAATATATATTCCTATCTCGGACATTTTGCGCCCAAGAAGTATGATTTCCACTTTAATCTACAATCTCATAATCTTTATCGATAATGATCAGTACATAGTTATATATTGATCATTAGTAATATTTCTAGAACTAGATCCTACATGAAATATCTTCACATTCTTTTGCGGACTGCGGGCGACAAACGCGGAATAACGTTGCAAAACAGTGCAAAACAACTACTTGCGTGATATCATATATGTGCGAATTATATATAAAACGCGAATTACATGTATATATATATATAAACCTGAGTCCTTCCTTCTTTTTAGCGACTTCCTTTTTACCTCACCGGAATCCCACACTCGTCACCGGGAGATTCCCGTTGCGGAGACCTCTTTCGTGCCTACTTTTCGTGATTTCGTGAGGTGCCCCTGTTTTCTAACGGTATCGAAACACATTGAGCGAATCCAATCATGAAAGCAATGATACGGCGGTCCGTTCCGAAAACACTGTGCTCGCCCGCCCGACAATTTCATCCCAATTTCATAGCCACAAAGAGGGTCGATTGAACGAGCGTCAATTCGCTTTGCGGACCGATCGCTTGTGCCATTCGTATATACGGGGAGACGGCATTCTTTTTCCGGGCGCTCTGGAACGACAGGCATGGAGCGCGCGATTCGCGGCGCGGAACGAATCGCCTTGACTGGACGACAAAAAGTATCCTCGCTGCGGATAGGAAGCACGCTGTCGTCGCTCCTTTCGATTATTCGCGGCTCCCCCCGTTCGCGAAAGAACGCGGCGTTCTATCTCAACGTCCTTCTCGTCTATGTGCTAGATGCGCGAGCGTGAGAATTCAGGCTCGGCAGGTGGGTACGGTTTAACGGTGATCGATTGTTATCGGACCGCGATGGTATATTCGATTACCCGATTACGCGCCCAAAGCATCTGGCTCTCGCAACGCTTCCGGGGCTTCTTGCAGCAACATTCCTTTTCGTTCTGTTCCACAATCGATGTAACCTTCGAGTGAACAGCGAGTTTGCGCCACGCGGAAATAAAGATCGCGAATGCGATGCGTTAATCGAGATGCGTTTCGCAAACCAGTTTGCGCTATGCAAAAGTTGACGTACGCAAATTAAGAGACCTCCCTGGCGCGGATGCATCCAGTCAAAACGTGGACAGCCGTTGTAAATTCAATTACCGTTGCATTTCCGTATTTCCGCTCCCGTGGCCTTCCGGCAACAACAACAACGTTGTCGACGATAACATATGATCTAGAGATGCTGTCTAATAATTCCACACGTGTACTCAGCGTGCAATAAATCGTATTAGTTAGACCCATTCTAAGTGCCGGGTGACTTTATTGCATCGCCAGGCACTTCAGTTAATCAGCCATAACTCCCGATGATCAGGCCATGCGATCATCCATTCTGTTCTAGATGACAGGAAGACGTAGAAGCTTCTTCAATGAAGGTATTCAGCGAACATCTCATCAAGCGAGAGACTTCTCATTAGATTAGATTGTTCTTTTTCAGCAAACTGTGATCAATTTAGTTGGCTCGATCTCTTCTGAAGATCAACATCAACAAGCCTCCTCCAAGTCTTGCTAATTACAAACAAATTAAATATGCTGGATTACATTATTGCTATTCAGTCTAAATGTAGCTACATTATTTAGATGGAATTTTTGTCAAACCGCTAAACCAATATCTAGCTTGCACTTAGCGTCTAGCTCAAATTCGAGTTATACCACTTTCGGTAGCGTTGTTGCTGCATTGACATTGCTGGTAGGAAGTAGCAGCATAAATTGAAAAGATGGCGATAAGAAGCGGATAAGTAGACGCTATGAATGTAATAACTTGAGATTATATTCGTGTAACTGGCTGAGACATTACGAATGAATCCCGCACCCTAGTGCGTAAGTATTTGAGGATTAAAGCATCTCGCGGATCGCAGAACCGTGACTGAGAGGTCTCGCCGTTTCTTCTGCCACTTCGCTTCCTCGACGTTGCACGTCGGCCGCGTAACGAACGATCGAGCGAATCAAATGTGTACCCGGAGTTCTACAACAATGGTGTAACGTCCGATCTTAACGAGCGTGGCGGGATCGGCTGTTGCACTCGCTGCTACGTTGCGCTCGCTCAAGGTGACGCTTCGCAAGTATTACAGTTTTTGCCGTAACATCTAACGACTCGGTGCGGCGTGACGGGAAGAGCACGTCTTTAATATCTTTTAACGCTAACAACGCGTAAACAATGTTTCGTTTTTAAAGCGGATGCACGTGCGAGGAGAGCACGAACGCTGTCGGCCTAGTTCTATCACTTCTATAATTACGCAGCGTCGTAAAAGAATTAGCCGAGAATCGCGAGGGGACGGTCGCGCCTCATCGCGCAAAGTGCGCTCTCGCTTGACTACGCAATGCGAGACGATACGGCGGACAAACGATCGTAAAATCTCGAGGGAGCACCACAGTTAGACAGTTGACCTCGCAGTAACCCCTGCGTCACCACACACGTTCCTTTCGTGACCCCCGCACACCGATCAGCCGCCTTTTCCACGCCCACGCACGCGGCCGCGTGCGCGTGCAAGCTCGCAAAGTAGCCAAACGCCACAGTTAGATGCCTCAACCTGCCGATCATCGTCGAAATAACTTCGCACGATCGACACCTCGCGAGGGAACGATGCTGAGAAAGACGTAACACGGCCGCCTGATCCCTTTCGCCGAAGTAAATGCGCGTAACACTTTCGCGCGAGATATAATGGTCGCGTGCAGGTAAACGCATCTGTATTCGTATACAGCCGTATCTTAAGGATGCATTTATACAATGAGCTATTAATATAGTTTATCGCGCAGGTCGAAGAATCCTGCACGCCATACGAGTATCAAGAAATAAGATTATTCCTATACGAGAGAGAGAGAAGGGGGGGAGTAAGATTATTTACGGTAATCTTCATGAAAGAAAATTCTCCGAGCGTTACTCCTTCGGAATAACGTTTGACCCACAACTCTCATCCTGCGGCATCTCTGACACGGATCTTATGCGGATCTTACGCGGATCTTACGCGGCTGTAAATATGTAGGAAACCACAGATTCAGGAACTGTGAGTGCTTTCGCAGATTTTGTAAAAGGGTAATTTCAGCCACGCTCTAGCGGCTACGTCGTAGCTTCTTGCCCGTTCGAGTCAAACGCCCCTACGACAGACCACGCATTCATTATATCGTTAACAATAGTGTTATACATCTTCCTTGTACCGTTGCAATATTTACGGCGTAAGCTCGCGAAAACGGTAGTCGTAGTTTATTGCATCCCGTAGTTCCGTCGTGATTCCCCGCGCTCCTCTTCGGCGTTGTCTGACCGTACGTGGGGCTAAAACCACAAGTTTTTACGATCGCGCGTCTCGCGAAAATTGTAACGACGGGCGTGTCTGCCTTGGCGTCTCCAAAAAGGCGCCATAGTAGTTAAGTCGCTTGTACGGTTATTATCGCGAGGGACCAAAGGATTCGGGCGAATGGCTTGGCGCGAGATGACCTACATTGGGCATCCGTGTCGCTTGAATGAAAAAAAAAAACACTAAGAAATAAAAGCGGATCCGCGACGCGTGCGTCGCCGCGTCTGAAACGCGGAAACGGGCGCACGCATTTCAGAGCGAGACTAGCAAACCATAAAACTCTACAGTTAGACACCTAACTTGATTTATAGGAACGCCCATTTGCATAGTACCACATGGACACCGCCGCTAATGCGCGCGTTAGATCACCGAGCATAAAATTCTACAGTTAGGCACTTATACTGACCAACCTCGCTGATTTCGGTTGTCCGTATGTTATACGGCTGTCTTCATGGTCGATGCCCGCGTTGGCGACTGTATAACTCGTCCTAGGTCGCGCGATTGTCTAGTTGTGCCATCAAGGCGACGATTTACCTCATCAAAAAAACGTCGTTAAACTTTGTCAAATTTATTGTTTCTGTGCCAAATTAAATCTTTTAATTGATTCTCTAATTAAAGTATATTGAAGCCAATTCTTCAGATTTTAAACGTAACGATAAAATTTTAATTATTTGTAAATTACTTTTGGCAATATTTTTTCCTGACATTTAAGTACGTCTCGGATATGATCTTCGTTGAGAATCGCCACGAAGACTCGTTAGTGAAGAGAGCCGAGCACGAATATCCGAGAAGAAGAGAAAGGGAATAATACGAAAATCACTACTAGGAAGGGATCGGCCGTAAAGGGATCCTGCCTCTAATGGTTACACAGTCAGCACAGGGTCTACTATTATATACCTAGGCCAAAAAGAAAAGAGTCAAGATAGAACAAAACAGAGAAGAGACAATCAGGATCTCTTAAGCTAGAAGGGAGGGAGAGGGAGGGGGAGAAGGGACAAACGAAGAGTCCAGTGACGGCGCGCGAGACAGAGACTCGTTGAATAATCAACGATGGTAGCTATCCAAGGTTGGCCATAACTCTCAGTTAAATCCTGGCTACGTGCTCTTCATCATTGCTTGTAACCCGATTTGTTCCCGACGAAAGTGCCATTCACTTCTTTTCGCGAGAGTAGCGCGTTTACCTTTCTTTTTGTGAACGGTCAACTTCACGCAGATCCATGGCGGAGGCTTAATCACATTACTTTTATTTCGCATCCCGTATATGCGATATTTCTCCGCGGGGAGGGTGGAATAAAAGTGAATTGATATTCATACGTTTCGTGTTTGTAAGATCTTTCCTTAAATCCGCATCATTAGCTTTCTGTCCCGCTTAGGCAATTAGAATAGTGTCTCGGTGAATATGGCCGACCTCCCGTGGAAACGTGGATGAACTCGTGTTTCCCTCGGACATTTTCCTTTGACAATTCCCGCGCGAGTCGGTAACGATGCTTGCGTGTGTATAACGACTGGCATTAAAGCGAGAATCTTCAATTTGCTCCTTGGGTTTTTCTTAGAAAAAAAGAATTCTGTGGGCAACGGGGTAACGAGTCTGCAATATTGTTCACAGGGTTTTCTTGCTTTTTGCGACTCTTAATAATGTCCTCAAAGCGCACCGCTCTGCAATATAGCTACGAGACTATATTTAGCTTCGTCAAATCGCGTGTCATAATTTAATCGTTCGTCCAATTAATCGATATATACTGAAAGTGAAAATTATCCAATGTATACATATACATGTGAGCGTTATTTTCGTTGAAATATAACGAAGGCTATTTCTTTGGATTTCATTGCAAGAACTGGAACTTGCATCTTTTACGTGCGCTCTAAGATCTGAAGATTGCATCGTCGTAGAAGCTAATGAGACTTCAGTTTCAATTAAATTTCCCCAGGCTTAATCTTAATCGCAATATTGAGCAGTAACATATGGTATAACTTTACGACTGTATTAACGGCGAGCGTTTTCTCAATTGGTACCAGTCTTCACAGTTATTTTGAGCATGAAATCGACCGCTTTTAACGGCGAGTCCGTCCGAACGATCACGAGGCGAGGCGCGGCGAAGCGATGCGATACGATGCTTCCTTTTATTTCTAAAAATCGACCCCTTACGTTATTGATATTACTTATAATGTTCGCAACTCTAGTAACGATATAAATATCCGGTTAACGATCGGTTCGTATATCTAACGATCGAAGTGACATGCGTCCTGGTGAACCAAATATGCTGCTCAACGACGGCTCGTAAATTCAAATCGACCTGCTATTGATCGGATTAATGGCATAAGCGAGATGATCTGTTAATAAAGAGGGAACGAGTTGAATTTTAATATATAAATATATAACAGTGTCTTTCGCATTTTATCAAAATAAATTACGCATTTCATAAACGACCAATATTTAAAATTATATTTTAAAATTCTAATATGTTTTATAAACAATAATATATATATACTCAAATTATAGTAAATTACGTATAAATTATAAAAGGTATAGCTTTATGTACAACTTGAGATAAATCTGAAGTAAAAATTAATATTAGTAATAAGAGCTCAATATAGATAATTATCCGTGTTGACTTTCAGTGCTATTTTTATTAATTATATTTTTTTATTTCAATGAGAATTTTATCGAGAATTTCATTATTAATTTTTGATAGTAGTAATAGTAGTATAATATGAACAAGTAGGGCTCTAATAGTCTTTAATGTCACTTAGATTTATAAAATTCTTCTATGACTTCCCGCTGAAAAATAAGATTTATGTATAAACACGGAATCTTCTTCCGTTACCAATCACTCACGTTAGCACGGAGTCACGCGTCATTTCTTAATTCATGATAAATCTGAAGACAATTTCTTAAGGAATTGTATAAATGTTTCTAATAAAATAAGATGCTCTATAGCCTAGCGTTTGGAAAATTTGTTAGCAAAAATTACGTCGACCTCGAGACGGAGAGAAAGGATTGTTATTTCGGTCGGCATTCCATCGCGTCAGAACCTATTGACTCTTTCGCACCGCTCAAGTTCGTGGATAACAGTTTCAGTCCGCGACCGTCTAGCCATTACGTTTACGGTGCCGCATAGATGCCGAAGTTACACAAGGTATCTCTTCTCTCGTGACGCCTCGCAAAAATCGTTGGCTGTACTCCGTGCAGTGTCGTGAACTCTGCGTCGTTCTTTAGCTTTTAGATTGAAATTATATGTTTGTGGATAGGCACCGTCGGTGGCCTATCCGGCTACCGTTCATTTAACGTCGGATTTACATTAATCGTTTCTCTTATACACCGCGTGCCACGATCGGAAGTAATATACAGGCTAAACTACTTGTCGCATTAAACATCGCGTTAACGAACAATAAAATGTTATTAGCATAATTATGCGCATTAAATGATGTACAGCTGATTGGTGTGTCACTCATGGTGTCATTCAAGTTTTCTGAAAATTGTCGCTCGTGACGCGTAGCCGTTGCGATGTAAACAACGTTCTACGTGCGATCCTCTTTAATTAAATGCAAAATAGAAATGCACGAGGATAGTAATTCCCAGTCTATTAAAGTTTATTTTATTTTCCTTTATTATCATGAAAAAAATCCTTATGAATAATTTATCGTTATTTGTCATTATAATTTATCATTATTATTATAATTTGAAATCAGCTTTTTCTTATTTGTCACACTTCTTCTGTTATTACATTTAGTTCATATGCCTGAAGTGCGTCGTGACGGGCCAGATTTTTCGCGTATCGGTCGACCGACAGCACGATCGAGGAGGTTTTCGACACGGGGCAAGGACAGAAAGAGAGGGAAAAACGGTAAAATGTCACTGTTCCCTAATTACACCGGGTAACTAGCCGGGCCGTAGGAAGAGAGACGCATGGAAACATCGCGGCACACCGCGAAGGCAGTCGATCCCCCAGGATGGAGTCTCGGTACCGCTAGATCTACGGGCCAATCCGCGATCGCCTTTAAGCGGCGTTCTCCAATCGTTCTCCAGTTATAGCCGGCAAGCAGCCGCGACCACCACTCGACCCACTCGGTTTATAAAGTCAGGCGGATGCGCTGCCTCGAAGACAGAGCCGTGCCGACAGTCCAGCCAACAGGAGCGTCTTTTTTTTTCCTTACGTCGAGAAGGAGCGATCGGACGTCGAGTGTTCAAGTCGCGTGTGATCGGCCCGGTGAGGAAAATTCTTGGCGGAGAGATCACCATCGATCACGCTGATATCTCCGCCACCCTCGCACGAGAGACAGAGACTTTTCGGGCTTGACGAAGTTTAAGGAAAAAAAAAAACGGTACCAGTGATTAAGACTATCGAGAGTGATTAGAGACTGGGTGAATCTAGGATCTGGGATCAGTGGATAGCCGGCTAAGGTACGTGGGATTTTGGTGCTAACATTGGTTTGGTGCGAAAAGTGTCGCGTTTGTTCGCGCGCGGAAGGCACGGCCGACAGGGCACCTCGACGTGATAAAAAGTGTCAACGAGCAAACGGGTTCGTTGGGTGCGAGACGCCTGCGGATAGAAGGCTTAACGATTCCGCGGATCTCGGTCCCGCGAGATATCGAGAGGTGATCGCGCGTGAAGAACGTGCACAAGTTCATGGCGAAGGTCCTCCTTCGGCGGTGCCTTAGGTGAACGTTCGTCGAGTCGCTCGACCTCGAATTGCGCGCTGCAGCGTACCGATAAATCCCGTAGCAGTGAGGATTTTATTTTCACAGTGCTCCGAAAAAAGAGGGAGGTGGAAATATGATAATTTGCGTACGGCGAAAGTAGGATTGGTCTTTTCAAATACGTCGAGAATAAAATTTGTTTTCGAGTAATGGACGAGTATATGAATTATATCTATAGAAAATGTAAGTTCCTCGTCGATCGCCGGCACTTCTCGCGGCCGCCATTCCCACGGTGAGAGCTCGGTTCAAAGTCAGGGCCGTAGCTGTTGAGCAACCGCGCGGTAATAGCACGCGGACGTTACAAAAGCGCATAAGCTACGGCCCCGAGAGAAGGTCTCGTGTCTCTCAAGGATGAGGTGATTAATTCTCTTGTATACCGCCGAGATGCACCCTATCGCGGGACTCATATATCTCAATAATAACGCAATGTTGAAATCTCTTTTAACATTCGATAGCGCCCATAGCGCGCATCGTGTTCGTCGAGATATCTTAGGGCTACATCTTAGGGAAAAGAAATATTGCTAATTTTTATTAGTGGTGTCCTACGTAGGCGTCTACACACACACGAGATGTGGTTAGGCTGTGCGTTGTGACCACAGCGCTTCAAAGGATTATTGTTACATACCAACGGCACACGTACGCAAGTACGATTTTTTTTTAATGCAAAACGAGTGTGTGGAGGCTGTAGCTGAGGGCGCGAAAACGAAACTCATTTCTCTTAAGCGGCATGTGACGCATACGCGCCGCTCGATTCTCGGTCTCGTTCACGGCGGTTGATTTGCTTCGCGCGTTCGTGGATTAACCCTGCATTCGCGTAACGAATGGGAGAGAGCTCGAATGGAATAGCCCTTCAAGGTCGAAGAGATTATTCTTAGTTGAACGCGAGAAAATAGGCGCCTATAACAAAGACTTTGATGCCGCAATACGGTTATTTTTACGTTGAGCTTCATCTGCGATTTATTCAATATTTTTCAATGATTTTTCAATTTTCAGTTCTAAAGAAGTTTGTACAATGCTTGCCTGAAAAGTATGTGCATAGCTCAGCGAGAAGTAAGCGTCGTTTAAAAAAAAAACGATCGAGATAAGCGTCTAATTTCGTACATTCGTTCTACGTGTCCCGAATATTTATGCTGGTACCTGTGGTTACTCGTTCGTACATCGCCAGTCCATCGACCTCCAACTTTCAAGTCAAAAGTTAAACACTTGTCTGTGGAATCGATAATGTTACATTTTAATGGAATACAAAACTAGATGACATGTCAAAACTTGTTGCTTAAAATAAATTTTTAAGGCTTGCTATTGAGAAGGTATAAATAAATTATTCTTATTCAGATATTATAACTGAATATTGCAATAGTAAATTGAAATCTGGCATTTGGATTTTATATAATCACTTATTTGCTGAGCAATTGTGCCGCGAGAATTTCATTGCCAGTCGTTTTCAACGACGAAGCAGTTCTCGACTCGGAGAGTTCAACGCCAGAGAAGCGTAACGTCTTCCGATTCTTTCCGCCCTACAGAGGGATTTTTCCACGAAATTTATGAATCATTCTGAAAGTAGTACAGCTCTTTTTAATGTCATCTATAAATATAATACCTTTCAATGACTGCAGCCTCTTTTAGAATTTTAAGTACGACTATATATTTTATATTAATTTTTCTTTTAATATTTTTCTTTTTAATACTTTTTCATTTAATATTTGTTAAAGAAATGCGAGCATATAAAGGCGACATTTATCATAGTGCGCACGATAATATGTTTAACAGTTAGTACTTTCAGAGTAGTTATAATGTTCGCTTAGGAATCATATGTGGGATGGGAATTCGATGAATTATGCAGACGTTTATGTTACACGTGTGCGAGCGACGTGACGAGAGTATCGAAATTCAGCTGCTTTGCACCCCTCGGACACACCACGTGCAAAGGAAGAAATTACGAGATTTCCTGTTACAGAGCTTTAATTAATAGTGTAGTTAATTGGGAGATAACAAAATTAACAAGACTCATTGCTTATGCTCATTTTTATTTCTTTATACAGTAATAAATTTATGACGGAAAATATATTCAGCAAAAGAAACAATTTTATTAGAACAATCTATCATTAAAATTATATAGAATCATGTGTGAACTTAAGCCATGTATGTATAATTATAAATTTGTTCTCATTATGTAGCTGCAACTACTTATGAAATGTGCTTTAATTACTTACGAAATGCGTTTTAATTATCTACGCATAGTATATCGCAGCTTGCACGATCTTGATTAAATCCCGAAGAAAATGAAAATTGCTAGACACATTTTCCAACGAGTCTCGTTACGCATAGCAACTTTGATCATGTACCATATTCGCTTCTCACGTTTTGCTGTCAGCTTATCGTCAAATACGTTGCAAGTTACTGATTTAGAGCTGTTATTATGCTGATAATTACTGGGCTACTAATGAGTATCTTCTTACAACGCACGTTTTTCTTATATAATTTAGATTCTAGTGACTTCAACCATAAAATTCAGCGATGCTTAACTACTCAGTGCGAAATATCACATACGAAGTTAAAAATGGACGATGATAAAAGATAAATTTCTAGTATATATTCACTAATTTATTCCTGTCTATTATACATAAATTAGTGTCTGTCTCTGTCCAAATTTTTATCATCTAGATTTTTTTAAATCAACGATATTTTTATTATTACGACATATGTAAATTGATTCGCTTTGCTCTTTGATTATTAGCGCATTATAATTCATATTCTCTCGTAATAGCACTCTCTTCTGATTTCGCAATCATCTTATGTTTTAACCATCTTTCGCATTCTCTTCCACCTCGCTATCGTATGCTTATTAGTACGTTTCAATTTACTTTGATTATTACGTTTGCTGCACGATCGTATAAGGTCTTTAAAAAATTCCATTTGCGCGCAATCGCCGTACAGCGCTCGGTTTTATTGGCCGACTGCCCCGAATGATTCCCTACAATTCCGTCGTGTTGCAGCGAGCGACCTTCGCGTAATGTGTGCTTGAGCGATGCGCTACTCGATCATTGGCACAGTACCTTGGTTTCTTGGAATCGCTCTTCGCGTAGGGCATCCGGTATCGAAAGCCCATTAGCGTACACGAAATCACAACAATAGAGAATTTAAACGAGGAAAGGGAGGATCCGGACAAATGTACTTGTGTTCCACAGGTGCAAAATCACCGCGGCGTGACCGGCTCTCTTCTCCTTGTCATCGTCGTCGTGGACGTTGCTTCGATCAGAGTACCAACGAGGATTGGTTTTTGCCTTATCTCTGCGGCGAGATTCATGCCGTTGGACCTAAGTAAAAGAGACGTGATATCTTTAATCCATGCATTTTTTCGGACTCTGATGACTCTCATAAATGGGTTTTTTTTTTAATTTTACTTACATTAGATGAGTCGACGTATCGACTTTGTCTAACGAAGTTGCAACTTTATGGAGTAATACGATTCGATGAGGAAACATTATTCTTGCGATTAAAGATAAAAGATGTCATTACGCCGGCAATGAAGTGGATTAAATGAAAGGAAATAGGAATGCACGCGATATCGTGAATTTTCCGAGATACTCGTTGCCATTTCATTTGCATATGAATTTATAAATTTGTTATAGCATCATGAAAAGAAATAATATTCTCACGAATGCGAATGTACACACGGAAATGCACATAAATGCGACAATAATAATCTAAAAGTCTCTGCATTTGCAATTGCAGAGATGGTCATTACGATGCATTCGCAGCTACAACACGTCTGTACGTGAAATTAATTTCGAGGCTTTGCAGGCTTTGCTCATTGTCAGCCGTGCTTAAAGTCCATTCGCAAATCGTCTGCCTCGTCAGGAAGGATTTTGCGTCGGGCCGCTTAAACCGTCGCGGTATCTAAAGAGGCGTAAGAACGGTTTCTCGCGCGGCGCGCATCCGAGTCCGAGTGTGTTTTTCGTTCTCTTCCTCTACCTTCGTTTTCCTTTTTCCTTGACGTCGTTGCAAACGCGACCTGCCCCACTATCTCGCGCTCGAGCGACGGAGGATCTTGGCAGGCGCCGCCTGGCCGTTGACCCCGAGCTGCCAACGGCCCTGACCAAGACTCCGTTTAACTCGCACGCTCCTTCCATCTCCATCCACTGCTCTCGTGCAAACAGACCGATACGCACCGAGTACGCCAAGTGTGTGAATTCGCATCATCTTCCCCTTCATGGAGTTGGAAAGAAGTCGGTGCTGCGATCCACCTGTAGCGTGATCGCGGCGATTCCAAACTCTCGCTCAAAAAGACGACTTTGCGTTATCGGCGGAAGGAAATCGCCGTTTACTTCTTGCTACGTCTTGTTATACCTCGCCGAAGAGATATCCTGCCTTATTAAGGAAATTACAGGTACGCGCGCGTACCTCTTTCTTTTTTCGCGGCGGAATTTTGAGATTCCTCAACACGGTGGTGTTTCGCGCGCATTTTTGATTTGCTGACAAAGAGACGAGGGATTCGCTTTCTCACACGTGCTCCCGTCATACCGGCCACTCTTACGTGCTCGAGGCAAGCGGAGGAATGGGACCAATAACCGTAAAAAGAAGCGCCCAGTAGATACGGGGTGTACGAACAGGTTGTATCTCGGCTGAGACTACCCGTTTCTATGCAGGTGCTCGTCCATCTGGCTCTGCAGGAAGTATCACATAGACTGAACGTAGCTTGAAATTAACTCCCCGCAGTGGCACGCGAAACGTATCGGGAATAATAAAGTATCGGGGAATGATCGCCATACGTTTCCGGACGAGTAATTCCGGCAGAGCTGTATGGACCGATAACTGAATTCAATTCACTGAGATAATCTCCTCGCCGTGTGTGTTACTTTTACCGACACGTGGAGGAGAGACCTCGATTTTCCGCGTGACGAGAGCATCATCAGAATTCCGCAGATTTACAGCTTTGCTGTGGTCTACATCGGCGTATGAGGATGAACGGATCTGCAAATCCGTAAAATTTCTCTCTGCCTACTTCTAGCTTACACAAAAGTTCCATCTCCGAGACAATCGTTGACACTCGGGACAATCGCCAATCTTGCACCGTTAATCTTAATCGGCTTAAACGCTCGTTCGACGTTCTTCAACGTCCAAGACAAATATGTCACCTGTCTGGGATGATACATCGCGAGGTCCAGCTTTTTCTAAAGAATGACATAACGGTCACCGCATTTGCAAATGAATTGGCAAGTGAATTTCCATCCGCTGACAATAACGCGGCGCGCGTATAATCCCGCGATCGCGAAGCGACGTGCGAGCGCTCCATTCGAGGCACGCCGCGCCGGTGTCGGGTCAAGGCTCCCGTACGCACGAACGCGCGTAAGACGGTGCGTAAAGACGGCGAATAAACCTGTGGAGAACGGCGACAGTTTGACGCTCGTTATTAAAGCGCTTAGCACGTTTCAGAGGCACTTCCTGGCGATACTCGCAATTCAACGCAACGCAACGCATTGCATTGCATTGCATTGCATTGCATTGCATTGATGCACGCTTACGTGCGCGTCTCGTAGAATTAACTCGGACTGTAATAATTTCTTATCTCTGGCGTCTCTTCGCCGATGCACTTTTCGCGTAAATACTAATTGCTCTCGCGCGATTTAAAAATCACACGCGCGGCTACGTTGCGTGCGTCACGCCGCGGTCTGACGCCGCGCGCAGAGTGCGATTCGATGTTGGCGCTGAAAACGGAAACGGATACGGACGGAGAAGCCTGGCCGATGTCGACCGCGAGTCGTCGTCAGGATATTCACGCAACTCCCCAACTAAACTCGCGAACACTAATTTATCTGGTTAATTCATCCGGTTATTTCTTCGCTATTCATATTATTCCTGAAACGAATTACTTTACGCGTAACTCTTAAAACTCCTTCGTGTCCATTGTCCATATCTCCGGTGTTACGGTGCTCTATCGCTCCACCAGTCTGTAAAATGCTCGCCGTACACAAGTAGACGCAAAATCACATACATACACGCGCGCGCGTGGAAGATGCATATGGCACACCACGCAGCCGTTGGAAACGTCATTTGGTCGACTCGCTAAAGGAACTAATCGCCGCTGCGCTTCGCAGTGGATAATAAACCGTGCTAGTGGGTCATCAATATCGAACCCTCGCTCGCTCGGGGCTATTAGGCGGACACGTAATAATCAGTGGGCTCCGTACGCCGCTCCGCGCAGGATCGGGTCGTGCAATCTGGAGAGCCGGCAATGTGCCCGGCTACACGGCACAAGGCAAGAGGCGCCGATCGAAACGTGCGCTTTGCAAATTGATCGATTAACGGTACGGAGGAACGAGACACGGCGTGAAAGGGGGTCATCGACGCCGCGGTGAAGATATATTATCGGGACGCGTGAAACGTGTGCGCGCGCGGGCGCGCGCACGAGCGCGGGACAGCCGTGTGACAGCGCGAAAGGAATCTCTTGTTCTAAATAGCTGGTTCGGGTCGACTGATTTTCGAGGACTGCAAATAAAGAAGACGGCGTTAATACAGATCGACATTCGCATTCTTGCGAATATGAAGATGTTACTCGGGAAATAAATAAATGGGGGACATCTATAACGTGTATCCGGGAACGTCGTTATTAAATTAATTCGAGCTGACAGCCGCTATAGAGGCGCCATAAATTGTCAGGGAGCCTCGCGATATCTAAAATGATTCGTCATAAGTTTACGTTTACGGCTCGTCGAAGATAATCGATTTCGCCAATCCCGTGGACATGGGCGAGTCGTATTACGTGAGCTGGTTACAGATCGGTGTGATAAAGACACCCGATATGCGATCGGTTCGATGGCACCGGAAAAGTGGAATGATCCGCTTGCTGGTTATACACACCACGCCAAGATCGGCATATATTATTTATATTACATGCCTTTGACCTGGTTAGACGGCAATCTCTCGAGAGGAGTTTTCCAGCCGAATGACTGCCCACACGGTCATCTGCTTGTGCTTAGCGGTCCTCGAGACCGCAGAATCTTTCTTCCATCTCGAATCACGCGAGTCGTTTGCACGGCGGAACTGGTCGGTCTCTCGTCACGATTTAGCTCATTCCGTCGCGACCCAGGTGGAGGAATTCCGCTGCTGTCTTATTGATATCTCGAGATGCCGGACGCGCGACGTACTCGGCATTCCTCTCCTGGCGAGAATAATGAATGCGGAAGATGAAGAACAGCTGGGCGTTGCGAATAGATTATGGCCGGAGACTCCGGTCGATGACAAAGACGGTTTGCGCTCGAGCGCTGAAACGATGGTCTCGGATCGACCGCAAATATCGGTTCGGCCTCTTAATCGCCATCCCGATCGCTGATATTCGAGCGCCTCTGCGGAAGCGCAGCCGCCCGAGGCAACTGGTTTCAAAAGAATTCACAAGGGCGTTGCAGTGCTTATTTTGCATATGTATCTTGTTTCCACAAGAATGACTGATCCGTAGTCATTTGAGTTTGATAGAATTATAATATGAAACGGAATTGTGTAATAGAATAGAATTGAAATTTTTGCGGAATTTTGAATTTTTTGATCTGGGAATAAAAACAATTATAAATTTTCGGTCGGCAAATTCCGAAAAAAATGCAAATAACGAAACCGTGATAAAGTTTAACTGCACTTGGTTTAAGAATAATAAGAAGAACAAAAATAGGAATAAGAGTCAGATCCAGTTATGTATTTAATGTGTCCAAAGTGAGATAGCGAAAGTTAAAGCTCATTTTTATTCATAATCTTTTCTTCATTAATCTTAATTAAAAAGAAAAAGAATATCTTGAATGCAAATGAAACCAGCGAAGCATCGGCAAATACGTCGACGTTGCAAATATAGTAAATTATGATACGATTAAGCTTCATATCGAATCTTTAAAGTACACTCGAAATTTAATACCGTTATATCAAATTAACGCGAGGATTCCTTACGTCAGATATCTTTTATCTGTATAAGTAATGAATCCCTCAACACGTGCCCGCGAATTACGATTAGAAAATCACTTCGGCCTCGTCTATGATTTTATTGAAACAATGACTCATCGCTGTTTCATTTTCCAACTACGACCATAGCAAGTTTAATTTAAAACGTCGATTTGCTGTGAGATGAATATGCTCCGCGCCGATAATCGCAGCGTGGCTCGCGATGTTAATCGTACGATTATTTAAATCAGATAACGCAGACCGAAATAACGGGAGAAATGCATTTAGATACCAGCGCAATTCATGCTGATCCGTGGTCAAATTGCGGCGCGAGCCGCTAAACGGTAATTTGGACTTTCTCTTTGAGTCTCGGGAGACGAGCTTGCGCAATCGGGAGAATGAAAAAGGAGCGGCTTCTCGGGTGGACGCCGCCATTCATTTTCGACACGTCGTGCGAGTTAACGGCTTTAGGATCGGCGTTTAAGTAGCGTGATCGCGTAGGGTCGATGCCACGCGAGATAATACGTTGCACAGCGTGGAGGCTGAGTGAGAAATATCCATTTCCTGGGATTTGTGGCGCGGCCAACGGTATCTGCCGACGAACAGAGAGAATATCCCCGAATCCGAGCGGGGGCGGTCTTGGCGAGACTCTCGGAGCTTATGCTCCTATCTCGTAACTTGCGGGCTATAACACGCGCGTATCGCCCGTTGAATCCAGACATCGCATGGTCCGCGCATAATGAAAGAGCTATATCCGAAGAAGGAGAAGAAGAAAAAGAAGAAGAATGCTGACTTGTATAAGCGTATGTAAACGTGTCACGTGTATGTTTTATGTGCAATGCCTTGCAGATTGTAATTCGCGAAGCGGTCGGTGTATCTTAGAACGAACCATATGGCGGTACATATAGATTATCGACCATGTAGGATCTTTTTTTTTATTTCGCAAATCCTCTATTGAAAATTGTCCTTATTTCGCTGCGTAGTTGCGTAACCATTCTTGACCCAATTAGTAACGAGCATTCACATTGAATTGCGCACGGTCTCTTATAATGGGAATTCTGTTATTTGACCCGGCGTGCTTCTATTATTCCGACGAATGGAGCTTTACTGTACTTCTCGTGATGAGCCAGTCGTACGAGCTGTATTCAGATCATCAGTCGTTCGTGTGCGGTCACGATGCGCGTAACGAAGGCGGACAGACAAAGGAACGAGAACGGGCGATGGAAAGCAAACAGCGGCACACGACTCCGGGTACGACGTCGGTGCATGGAGATATCTGTCGGGGCCCCTCCGCGAGTTTGTGGATCGCGCAACGGTAACCGCTCGTCTTCGATTCTCGCTGTTGCATTCGAAGACCGTTACACTCTCCAGTCAGTCGTCACCGTTGGAGGTCCACGGCTCGCCGCGTGCTGCGCGAGCTTTACTTTCCGGACGAATCGGAGACGTTACTCCGGGCGTCGTTCCGTCGTTCCGTTCGGCCTAATGCCGGAAACTGTGCTTTATACGGATTAAGACGAATGTCGAATGCAGACACTAGTCTAATGAGTATATTGCAAACAGTAATTACCACCGCGTTTAACGGGACGTCGCTCGTCGCTCGTCTAACGAGCGGCCGAGACAGGTTTCAGCCTCGATTAAAATAAGCGTCCATTACAAAACGATAACCGTTTGCTCTTAATCCTGTATTTGCTCTTAATGCGTATCAGTTGAATTAAAAATTCCATGATATTAAGCCTTCACGAGAAAACGTACACCGTTATAGTCGCAATTGCGATCTCTGTTGATTTCCGCGGGAGTTAGTATAATTCCGCATCGCTCGAGCGCGTAGTAATGGACAGCTGACGAATGAGATTCTATAGGTCGTGTTTTACGATAGTTCCGGCTTCAGTCAGCCATCACTTTCAATTAAATTGCCCATTCCATCGAAAAAAATTCAGGGATTAAGCGCGCGAACGTCGAGCGTTGGCGTTGCAAAAAAACCACTTGGCAAGTAATTCAATCGAATTGACACGTTTTTTTAAGCCGGACGGTTTATGTCCGCGGAGTGCTTCCGGGACGGAAATCGCCCCGAGAATAAAAACCGCTCGTTTCAATCCACTCCAATTAGCATCATCATCGATACGACGAGCGGGCGCCCAGCTTTAGTCCCTCATCGAAGAAGCTAGAAACCGCTAGTCACGATTTTAATGGTAACATCCGCGAAGTCTCGTTATTCCAGCTGTCGGAGGGACAGGACGAGGGCCACCATCCCGCGCACGCGAGTCGGTAGTTCTCATTCCGAGTGATATCATCACAGCTGGACACCAATTTAGACCGACGCGCGAGATTGCGACATGTCGAAACTCGTGACGAATAAGAGAGAGAGAGAGAGAGAGAGAGAGAGAGAGAGCTGTTGTAATCGGATGACACGGAATTTCCGTAATCCGGAAACCTAGACGATGTCTGTAAAGCGTATCGAATAGAACGTAAGATTACTGTAATTCGCGATTCCGATATTCGCATATGCACTTTATCGCTCCTAAATCAAGCGAGGGTCCGGTTAATGAGGGATCGCGGTTCGTCATAACGAGCACGAGAACGGTACGTCGGGCTTTTATCGCTTCCTCCATCCGCCGTGAATCCTCGAAACGCGGTTTCGGGCGGCCGTTCGCCATTATCGTTCGTGAGATACGCTTTGCACGGTCACGGCGCTTCCTGCTTCACATGACGAGTCCACCGGCTGCCTTCAGAACTCCAACGACCTTGTTCTCCATGCCCCTTTAGGAGGATCGTTACGCGCCGCTACATATCGCATTAGACTTCCTGCTGAAACGGAACTTTACGAAATCCGCAAAAGAATGCTAATCGAAGAAAGACATTACTACCGTTTGATTTCAAATGAGCAAATTCAGATGCGATATAGTTGGTATTACAGTTATCGGTAATAAATAAACTAGACTGATCGTTTTCATCGATAATGTAAAGTCTGACTTGATAAATCACTCTTAATCCCGTAATCATCGCGACCAGTTACGAGCTTGAAGGATGTTACGATTTAAAAGAATAATGTCTGCGACACACGCGAGCCTACTTATTCATGGCGGTCAAGCTATATCAGAGTTATTTACATAGTGCACGAACGGCATCATTAAGCAATTAATTCAAATCGCGGGTTGTCCGACGAACAGGAAGATTAAAGGATACGGGGCGGTCGAACGGTGATACTCGAATTTACTGATATGACCGGTACGGTCGATGACGTTCAATGATCACGATGTTGGAAAACACCCTGTCGTTTTGCAGCGTCGACTGGACGACCAGGTTTAGCTAAGCCCGCTTTAACGGCGATTCCACTCGAGGCGTTACCGACTTCCTGAACGTTTCGCGAAAGCTTCCTGGTCTGGATTCCAGGGCGATGGAACGTGGAAATATAAATAATATGGGCGCGGCATCTTCTGGGTTTTTTCACACTGATACGTGATAATCCGACGCGAAATTGCTGGCGAGGGGATACGGAGTAAACATGCGTGATATTGGCGTTACGCGTGAACGCCGGCTGAGCTTGCGCGTGCGAGTGGCAGCGCGCCGAGTATTACATTACTTCTATTAAATTAATTAACCAGCACTGATTCTCATTATATCGCTCATTTATAATTGAAACGCGCGCACCTCTTAGTTTTATTTGGCAAGCACCGAGTCGTAACTCACGTTACGCCTCCTTCGTAAGAGAAACATTAATGAAATGCGAAAAGTCTTCTTCCTCTTTGTGAAAATTAACACGCGGAAAGATTTTAATGTTTCAAAAAAAAAATTATGAGGCTTCTCCAAATTCATTAATCGTCAGTTGCGTAAAATAGTACCGTATTAAATGTGATTAAAATTTATTAAAAGAAACCGTTAAGCGCATTGTCAATGCAGATAGATAAAATACAGATCGCGTTCGAATGATATCGCGGTCAATGCCGGGAGGATTTACGTAATTTATGTTTACGCGCGAGACCGTTACCGTCATTTCCGCGATGAGTTTTACAGCGAGATCGGCGATTTAACGCAGCAGGCGGGCCAGGTGAGAATCGGCGATCTGGATTCCGTACAATGTATATGTAGGTAACTGTAAGTCGTAACTGTGGAAAGCGAACAATCGGTGCTAAGTTTAACGCGACTTTAACGACGACGACGCCCCGACAACGTTAATAATCAGTGGTTGAGGTTTCCTGAGAATCGCGCTCGCAAGATCCATTGTTTAGCCGGCAGCTCCGTATCGGCGGTAATGAATTCAACGAGCGCGTATTTTTTCAATCGTACATCCGCGTCCCTCAGAAAAATCTGCGTGATTATGTTCGTACGTGTGTTACTATAAAATCTACCTGTAAAAATTTGCGGGATTCTCGTCTGTGATTTACTGTCGGCACATTCAGAACCCTTCCTCGCCGCGGGCCTCCCGAAGGTTTAGGCATTTTTCAATTCTTTTTCTTCGCCTCTTGCTTGTACCGCCTGTCCGTCGGCTTCAGCCTCTTTATCTTCTCTCCCTTATTACTTATAATTCTTATTTTCATTAGCTACGAGGAACGATGGACCCCCGACATCGAAGGGTATAATTTAAGGACGATTGAATTTGTAGAACATAGTTGCGTGCCACGTATTGCGAAAATATTTTTCTCATGCGTTTTGTCGGTAAATTATTTCTTGTCACTCGTAGACACGTATTTTAACAGCGCCAATTTTTTCATGACTAAATTCCGAAAAATTAAAACTTATAAATTATAAGTAAATGGAAATTTATACACGGCACCTGCTCCCCGCTGCACAGCATTAATTTTTTTTTCGTGTATTAAATATACTTAAATGCTCGAAGTCACGAATATTCAAAGTATTCGATGTAGCTGGTAACGTGGGGCCTATTTATCATTTAATTGAGAAGTTTTAACGAAATTAAAATATAATGAAAACAATTGTTTTTGTCACGAGAGATAAAAATTATAAAAATAAAAGCTTCGATGATAAAATATCTAATTACGAATAAAAGTAGGTAAAAGAGTCAAGATATTCATGTTGACAATGTATTTCAATAGTTTAAAAATATTGTTTTTTTTTTTAAATTTTTAATTTAAAAATATAATTTATTTGTAATTTTATTATTGTGTACAATTTTTGATATCTTATAATATTGAAGATGGTTGCTAAACATCTTTATTATTTATTTTTATACTATTTGAATTTCATTTTTTTTTATTAAGATTTCATCTTCTACTTAGAATTTCTCAATCTTGTCTTCAATTATTGCACTCGACCTTCCAATTGTACTCGAGATAACTTCAAACCAAGAAAGAAGAAACTTCCTTGATGGTTATATTTGTTGTATTTTACCCTCGCATGTTATCGAGTTCACGCATGAATTCCATAACAAGCGTTGACCATAAAAGCGCCGATAGCACAGTGTACGAAACAACCGTAAATGCTATAGGTAAGTCGTGCATGTGTGGCAGCTTTACGAAAAAAAATTATTTAATCCCGTTAAATCCGAGTATATACTCTCGATTCCTCGTTCTCATTTTTTTATGAATAAATTGAGCACACAAAAGGTGCTTTGATATGAAAACTAGAGGATTTAATTTAACATATTTTACGATTGGTATTGTATATTTAACACAATTTGAGATTCTACTGAGAAAAAAATCCAATTAGCACATACATACACGCGAAGCTCTCGGGAAGGATTGATCGAAAGGATTGGTAGACCGATCCTAGCCGACCATCCCGTATCAATGTCTACTCTTAGCCACCAAGCACGTCTGCGATTAAATAAGCATAGCGACGTAATAGCTACCTTGGCGAGTCACGATATACTTGCGCGTGACGGCACGTCAGTCTCACCGGAATTCTCATCGCAGAACGATTCATTAATTGCTGGGTTATTTTGCATCCAGGTGATATGCACCGGGATCGACGAGAGATGATCGTCGACACTTTAGACAGGTTTCATTGCATTGCTTCCCAGATTGGCACACGCACGAACAGAAGATTTTTTTCTTCAGCCGTTCAGGCGTATGCTTAAGATATTTCACGGTGTTTGCCGATGAAATGAGGACGATTATTTATTCCTCGTGGGCTTTTTTTCGTTCGGACATTCAAATTATGAATTTTAATACTACATTAAATATTAATACCACGAACAAAACAATTTTTCATGTCCGTAAGTGTTATTTTCTGGGTCAACCTGCTGTATGTTTTACGCGACATAAAAATACCTCGCCGACGGCGACGGCATCATACGTCATCGCTAATTCTCGTAAAAAAAACGAGCGTCGAGGTGATTTAGCAACAGGCGCCTCGATACGTGGTGTTCCGCCTGCGGAATGCGATTCAGCATAATCTGACAATTTGCCACGGGACGGGGAAAAAAGGGACATTTCGTGCCACAAGTCGCAGTCACGGAGTCGCCCCTATCTGGGCGACGGTTACGGAATCGGAATTTTTTCGACGTGGAAAGCCGCAGAAAGTTACGACGGTGAGAAGTCTCGTCGCGATGAACCGTTCTCCGTAACCACCGAGTGGGCGGCAAAGTGTAAGAAGAGGAGAGGCAAAATAAAGAAAGAAACCAATCTGAAGGAGAAAGAGGTGCGTTTGCGCGCGAGTCTACTGCTTTTCCTCCTCCTTTTCGCGACGGTCTCCCGCATAACGGTACTCTCCGCTTCGTGAGTTGAGGTGAAATCTGACGAGTTCGAGGCGAAAACTCGTGGTCGCGCAATCGCACTTCCGTTGATTAATCGTCCGATGGACACCCAGCCGTCATAAGAGAGAGAGAGAGAGAGAGAGAGAGAAAGAGAGCGCTGTGACAGGAGAGAACGTTTTGGCCCTTCGCCGTACCGTTAAGATACTCGCACTGGGACGCCTCGCGATGTTCTTGTTTCGAGACCCTGTAAATAAGGGCCAGTAATTTATATCTCTCGTGCGGTCTTCATTCAGTCCCTTAAGAAACGGCAGTTAGCGGATGACTTCTGCACAAGATGTCCGAAGGCAATTCGCGTGACTGGCGATTATTCATACGTAATTATTCATAGAGAACGCAAGTGGCGTTAAGCCAATTATCGAGCGTTGCGATACGGCATGGAAAAATAGGAGCATCGCTCTCGATGAAATGCGGCTCACGCCCGTGAACCGCTACCTAAGAAAGCGTTACTTAGGTATGTCGTTAGTCGTACGTGGCAAGAAGTACGCAGTCATCTCGCGGATTGATTGCATGCTATTGCGCGCGTACACCGCGCCGCGTCTGTCCGCATCCGTCTTGGGAAATATATGGCCCTAGATTGCTTTTAATCCACCTTTTTTTCGCGATATATACGTTGCCTCCCGACGGTGTAACGTTTATACACCGTGTGTGAGATATACATACCGTAAGAGCATCCGGCATAGTCTCGCTATGGGCAACTATAATATACGTACATGGGTACGTAGCAGGCGCCGTTCTCACGAAACTACAGGGATCTCGCCTACTTTAATTTACCGCAGGCGGTTATTAGTTCTGACGAGGGAATTGCCCATTAAAGTAATTAGAATAGCATTCCAATAATTACGTAATTGGATAATTGGAATAATATGATAGTGATTCGAAATCAAGAAACTCCGATACATTACTAATCGAACGAAAAAAGAAGGCGAGGAACACATTGATGCAATTGTTACGAAGGCCGCCGAGAGCGAACATCTGCGCCTTCGTTTACACTGCCTTTTTTATCTATTAACTAAAGCTGTAAACCTTCTGTCTCGAGACGTGCAATGATCCATCAGTACCTGCGGATTGTAGGATGAGTAGCTTTGCTCTAACCGCAATTCCATTCTTTTTCTTGCTGATTTTTTGTTGTCTCCGTTTATATCTATAAAAATTGTGTAAAAAAAAAGAAAAATAAAAGAGAGAGATAGAAGTTTTGTCAAATAATGAGAGATGAACTGGAAAGATGAAAAAGCGATAGAACAAAAAGAGTCAAAGTGTTTGCGATAGAAAAATTTTTATTGTAAATGAAATAAAATTTCAAACATTCTTCTAAATTTGGACCATATTTAGTGACTGATTGAAAAGAGAACAATAATAATATTTAAATATTTTTCATTATAAAAAAGATTTTTAAGCTTAAACTAAAACTTTTATTAAAAAAAAGTTTTACTAAGCCTCCGGGAGAGAGGTTTTTGCTTAAGCCTCTAATACTATTATATAAAACTAGTTATTAATTTGCTATTATTTCTCTCTCTCTCTCTCTCTTTCTCTTTCTCTATCTTCCTATATCTATTTCCTGACAATATTTCTAACAACACCGTCGTACCCGGAGGCTACTAGTTGCAGCGAATCGGGAAGCGCGCCTAGGGACTGATTACACAGTGTGCAGCTCTTGTTGATGCAGCCGGTGCATCCGGCGCAATGACGACGTGGTGGGTGCGATGAATGCAATTCTGGAGGATAGCGCGGTCATGCCGGCGGCAAGACGAATCGTTCAGGAAGGCATAATATCCTGTCTTTTTCTCTCTCTCTCTCTCTTCCCTCTAATGCGGAAAACTTATTCAAAAAGGACTTTTCCAGTCGTGCCGAGCAGCGAGTTCTCGCGGCTCGTCTGCAATTCCGCCGCTTGATACAGGGTATCAAAGATAGGCTCGGGCCAAATCAATTCCGCCTGTGAGATAGTAACGCCGCGGCCGTAAAACTCAAGATCAAAATCAATCAAATAAGAAATGAACGCCGGCCCATAGGTCGGCAAATTGATTCCAAGTTATAATGTATTATTCAACGCCTCTGGCTGAATGATATAACCGACTCGCGCGGGGTTTCGATGTGTTGATCGACCGTGTAATCCTTAACTCTTCCCCTGGGTTCATTTTACATCATTATCTTTACGTTACATCCGTGTAAGACGCCCGCCGTTGCCTTTTTACCACGAATTGAATTGCGTTGATTACGGGTTCGTTGATTGTATATCGCGGTTGTTTTGCTAGCACCGGCAATAGACGATGGCGAAATAAAACGCGCAGCACGTGATTATAACAATTTCTTTTTCTAACTAGACAAGTATCGCCCCGTTGAAAAGTTGAAAAAGTATGTGTCTTACTTTAACGAGGTGTTATTCAGAAAACGCATTACCGTCCCGCATTGTAGTGTAGTTTTATTGCGCGTCCACTCGGGACGAAACGAAACACGTACACGGGGCCGTTTCGCGATGCTGTTTTCATTCCCGTGCACTGGAATTAAGACGGGGGAGCCAGCAGGCGAAGGGGTGCGCGCGTCCAATTATCCCGCGAGTTAATCGCGGACCCCCGACTTGGCGGGGACGTGCGTAAAAACACGGCCGTCACTTTCGCCGCTACCGGTAGCAGCGAATCGGCCAAAACCGGTCACAGGTGAACACCGAGACGAGAAGAGCAGCTCAAGGTCGTTCCGAGCGACGGACGCGTACACGCGCCATGGATTCTTCGTGCCGCACCGAGACGCTACTCCGCGCTCTCCGGAACGACACTGTTCGCCGTCCATCGCATTTGCATTTTTGCACTCGCGCCTCGACGGCCGCCACAGCACTTGATTTCGCAGCGTGCCGGTAACTGGCCCCGCGCTCGCGCACGTTCGTCAACCGACTAACTCATTAACTCGGGATCATTTCTCATTACGCGCCGCGCGGCCGAGCGGCCGAGCGGCGCACGACGGTTCGTTTCGCTCACCGCGGGCGGCTCGCATAATCGCACGTCCCGATTACACCCGCCGCGCGCTATTTCTTTTCCTAGTCGCCTCGTCCCGAGCTCGAGCGCCGAAGGTCGAGGTCTCGTCCGTGAGGTCCGAGCGCGGGATTATGAAAACGCCCTGAACTCTTACGTGGCAGCTTTGATGGATGATTCGCATACTGAACGTCATTGTTCCCGCGGCTCGTGCGTTACGTCAGCGGGATAATCAAGATTACCTCCAACTTGAGTAAGCACGGTGAAAGTCTCTCCACCCGCCGCGCGCGCGGCACTGACCCGCATTTTAAACGACCGTGAACCGCCTGCGAGACGCATCGCTAGGCGAATATTTCCCTTCGTCGAAATTAACAAATCGAATGCACGCGCGGTCCGCGCGCGGTTCTCCGAGTCGTTGCTTTTTCAGATCGAGCCCGTAATTGCGAGCCGTATAGGCGTGCCTATATCTGCGCGCGCGGTATCAGTTCGCTCGCTTCGAGCACGCGTGATTATTATTCGTTCCATTAACATGCAAATTACGTACACGCGGGTCGAACGTCCGGCCTGGGATGTCCAGCGTAAATCGCAATTCCAATTGCACCACTCATAATTAGATTCATCGCGTAATCCTCGGATAATTTATTAGCGCACGGTCGCCAGCGGGCGCGGCGTGATAAAAAAAATATCTAACCAGACGGGATCACGTCAGTTGAACTCGCTCGCTTTTCCCACTCCAGGCACGAGTCTATTAGCTCTGCAGCCTGTTACGCGTTTTCTCCGCGAGATGCAAATCGTGAAATGCTAGGCGCGAGCCACGAAAAGTGCGCTCTCTGCGCCGCGGGTAGGGCAGGGTACTCGAGCGGGACGCTAAATCACGCCTGGTCCGTTCTAAATAGCCATTAGTCGCCCGGCGAATCCATAATTACCGTGTGTGAGAGGCTAGCGGCTGCGAGAAGTGGGGAGAATCGTAGACGCGCAATTTATTATCGACTGGTTCGTTGAACTCCAGGCCGAGCGCCGGTCGTTTGCGTCAAGGAAAGCGATGCGTTCAGAAGGAGCCAGGGGCCCATCCGTCGCGCCCGCGACGAGTTGTCGGCTGACATTACCGCAGCCCAGCGTACCGTAAGTCGAGGGGAAAAAAGAAGAGGATTGAGTATTAATTTTGAAAAAAAAAAAAGCAGTCAAGGCAGAGAGCTATCGTCGGCGGGTAAGAGCGTAGATTAGTAGCTTCAGCAGCGGCAGCCAGAGGAATCGTCTCTTTGCGAGACGATTAACGCGAATTAAATGGAACTACCGATTCCCCGGGATGAAGAAGGCTCGAGTGGATATTCATTACGCACTACCTTCTGCCGTGGCCGAGCGTAAAAGCGTTTCGGTATCGCGAAACTGCGTTTCACCGGGAGCGCACTCGAGCCGGCTCGATGCCGAGTAGAAGGACACAGGATGGGAATTATCCTAAGTGTTGCCGTCGGCGAAGCCGCCCCCAAGAGCATTAATTTATCGCATCTGCACCGCGATCCCGAGAGACGATAGAGAAAGACGAATCCCTCTCCTCGTTTCGCCTCCCCCCCCCGTCGCCGGGCCGCATTCTCTCCTAGGATAGAGGTAGACGTCCGAGCTGCTCCGGTGGCAGCGTCCGCCGCAGTTAATCGAGAAAAATTCCGCGAACAAGCGGTTTCGTGTAGTCGTGTACAGGTCGCTGCCAGGATCCGCGAATAATTTCCCTCCTCGGCCCCTCCTATAGACTTCTTTTTCTTCCTCTTCTCCTCCTACCGCTTCTTCTATCGCTTGTCACGGAGGCTGCTTTCGAGGTGGATCGTGTCCTTGAGCGGTACAGCGGGTCCCTCCTGGAGATCGTTTTGTCTCGCCGTCCTGCCTCGCTGGTTTTGCTCCGAGCTCCTATTCCCGGGCGTTCCATTTGCATCGGCCAACCGGAGGAGCCGGATGAACGTGATGAGGAGATAGAGGGAGAAAGAGAGAGAAAAGACAGTACGGCGACGGAGATTAGCTTAGGATGCCGGACGCAAAAATCGTGGAACACGTCGGCCACAACGGCGCCCGACGAGGGGACCAAATGTCTCTCGTCCTCCATAGCTGCTCGAGACTTTGCATGAGCACGACCAACGTAATGTCCTCGGCGATGGCAGGGTCGGCTATCACGTTCTCGGTAGCATGTATCGTTCATCGGCGGTTGTCGTGTCGGCAGTTTGCAAACCGGTGCTTCCAGCGTAATTAAATTTATATGACACCGCGACACGGGATCGTGATTACCGAGTCGTGATCCGCTCAGTGGGTTAGAAGTTCATTGAATTTTAAATCGCTCGAGGTAGACATGCAAAGTCCCGAAAAGTCATAATTTTGAAAATTGAAAATTAAGACAATGTCGTGAATTATATATAATTTTAAGAAATAAAGGGGTAAGATAATCGAAATAATTTTGTTTAAAAAATTATTAATAGGGCAACAAACTTGTATGGAATATACATATGTATTTTTGAATCTCGCATTTTATCGCGTTCTCAAGACGTTTTTCCCGAAAGCTGCACATGTACGCAAGATACTGTATCCACTCTCGTTCATCAGCGAATGTGATCCCGAGACGGTTTCAAGATGCGACTCACGTTCGTAAGTTACGTTAGATATCGCTGGCGGCTTACGTCGACAACGGTAACGGTCGACGCGTCATGCCACCTTGGTTCTGTATCTCTGCATTATTCTCGTCCCTTCTTCAGAATAAATTTCTTGCGACTCTTCATGGTGAGTACATCACAGGGGAAACGCCGTCGTAGGATTAAACGTTCCGCTACGACAGTGGCTTAACTGTAAATGCGAGGACGCGCACCGTTCCCGGCATCCTTCAACGCTGTCTTCTAGTTTCGCACTTTGCCTCATTATAATACGGAGTAACGGCACAGTGACCGTCATCTCGGCGTAATTATTAATCTTGTCCTCGAGAAATGTAAACTTGCTTGTGTATTTTTAATATTCATCGCTCTCTCCATATCCAGACTCAGGCGATTAAATCATCATGTAAATACAGAAAAAAATTGGTGTAAGCCAGTCAATAGATAGATAATCAGTTGTCTATTGGATTGCTCTCTTGAAATGTAAAATTATTTTTCAATGATGCTTTTTCTGTGTACAATTATTAATTGTTCAAAAAAAAGATCAAAAGCACGTTAAAAGATACTATAAAATCTATTTGCCTATCATATTCCATTTAAAATTCTTAAACTTAAATTAATTATTTTACTTTATATGTCTATAAAAAACAGTGTATTTGACACCTATCAATGCACGCAACTAGTTTGTTATCAGTTAAACTCTTAAAATTATTAAAGGAGTTATTAAATTGTCGATTTCTGTATACAATTATTAATTGTTAAAAAAAAGATCAAAAGAACGTTAAAAGATACTATAAAATCTATTTGCCTATGATATTCCATTTAAAATTCTTAAACGTAAATTAATTATTTTACTTTATATGTCTATAAAACACAGTGTATTTGACACCTATCAATGCATGCAACTAGTTTGTTATCAGTTAAACTCTTAAAATTATTAACGGAGTTATTAAAGTGTCGATTTCTGTGTACAATTATTAATTGTTCAAAAAAGAAATCAAAAGCACGTTAAAAGATAATATAAAATCTATTTGCCTATCATATTCCATTTTAAATTCTTAAACATAAATTCATTATTTTACTTTACATGTCTATAAAAAACAGTGTATTTGACACCTATCAGTGCATGCAACCAGTTTGTTATCAGTTAAACTTTTAAGATCATTAACGGAGTCATTAAATTGTCGATGCTAGGTCTGTCGACTTTTCCCACTCAGGAAGCGACTGTTGCCTCAAGGCCGTTTTTCTCGAAACCCCCTTATAAAACAGCCTATTACGCGATCCTTCGCCGCGGGATTGAGATAGAGGTAACGGTCGCCGCTTAATTATCAGTCCGGTCTCCAGATATAAGAATTTCCTCATCGGCTTCTGCTTTTCACGTCGGAGCGATGGTGATATCTTCAAGGTCGCCGCTTCCGTGTAGCTTGCAAGACAAGTTCCTGACAAATTCTTTCCTCGTAAACCGGAGAACGACGTAACGGAACATTCCCTCGGCGCAATGCAACTGGTTAATTAACCCGACGATTCATTATGTTCACTCGACGTGACTGCAAGTTTTTCTATTAACGGTCGATTCCTGCTGTTACATCAGCGGCACTGACGACGAGGAAAGTTGCGAACATCTCCCCAGGAAAACGCTAGCCACGCATTTTTTCCGCGCACGAGATCTAGTTTTCGAAAGGTTTCAGGTTGCGTTATCGTTTCATCATTGCGCCACAGCTGCTTCCTTCCCTTGCTCTGCGGATATTAAGATTATCTCGTGCAAATGGAGCGAGGAGTAGCCGCGGGCCACTTTGTTTTACGGAGAAGATAAGCGCGGCCTCATTGCGGAAGGACTCGTCGTTCTCTTTTTCCCATCCCCGCTAGTTTTCTTCTGCCTCTTCTCCTCCTCTTTTCTATCTTATTTCCCTCTTTCCGCGAGCTAAATACTGTTATCGAGAGCACGATAATTCATGCATATCCGCCAAGCTAACATCAAACTGATGAAATGGATAGGTACTTCCTGAAATCCATTCGCTTGATTTTATTTCCAGCACATCGGAGTACTTGCCATAGATTTAATATTTCATTCCGACCTGATGCTGACAAGATGTCTAATGGTTCGAGCGTTTATCGATCCTCCTTGCTGAATGTTCCTTTTTCTACCCTAGGCGATCATGAGGGAGAGATAACTTTATTATTAATTTACCGAGTTATCGTTTCGTGATCTCGTCGTACCTTTATATTTTAACTACTTAAAAATATTATACCTGATTATAACAGGTATAATTATTCGTTGATCTGCTATTTCTGTTTTTTAAGTCGTTAAGTTTATCTCGCCGTTGGTGGTTTAACGCGTTCACATCGAGGTGTACGACTGCATATCTTTTTGCGAAGCCCGGCTCGCATTTCCTCGGTAGTCCGCGAGCGTTTAGTAATCGTTGTCCACTCTCAGAACAGGAGTGATTTACACGCGCAATCCGATTCGTGACCGCAGAAAAGTAATCTCTCTCTTTCGTGTCTCTTCATTACCTCGCCGCAGATGTTATCCCTGTATCACTATCTCACGCGAGTCGGCGTTTACTTATTCCGGTTTACGTGCAAACCGCCACTTTTAAACGCGGGACATATC